>JAJJWW010009383.1:0-17878 GCA_023531295.1 Papaver armeniacum | reverse complement strand
TAACCCTTGGCTCAACACACAACCATTCATTGCACTCGACCATGTAACTCTTACATCTGCAACCAATACCACCATTGCATAGCACCGGTAAATCTCATTCCCGATCACCGGCCTAAGCTCGACCAACAACAACTTCTTAATCTCAATTTCATGCGAGACTCCACCTAAACCTCCATTCGCTCCCTTGCTTCAATACAACCACGAGTCCATCACCATCTCGGCCTTAGCACCTACAAGCTGTATTCCACGCCCTCATACCAAAATCACAATTCCCATTATGTGCGGCTCGATCACCAACACAAGTCAATTACCCCGCCAAAACCTATTCCATTAGCTTCATTACCGGCCATCTCAACACTGCAGCTCTGAGCTACAACACGTCACCGACCAGTTGATCCAGCACCACTGCAAATGCGGATGCAACTCACTCCCTTGGCGGCAACCCACGAACATCATGCTTCCGATCTTCTCGGCTCCCATGTTGCTTCTATCGACTGCGACGACATCACCGAGCAAACCATTCTACCGGTTCAACTTATTCCATCTTTACCTCGAGCCATTCCGCCTATAGCCTTCAAAAATCCACCATTCTCACCTTCCTGTGCTACAACTCAAACAATGACATCACTTTGCATTCTGCTGCAACACGGCACTCTACAATAACATTTGCTCAAGCCATTTGCATCACTGCAGATTCACGGTCTGAGCATAACCTCAACCCCACAGTACCCATTAGCTCTATGGCATCATCACCTGCACCAGCAAGCACTATTTTCTTCGCCATTTGAAGCGCATAGCACCGGACTTGCAATCTCAATTCGAACCATTCAATCCGTTGGATGTAGCTTCACCGGCAAAGCATCGTTTCTTCCATCAGCTGCGACTTCATGGCATTCAACTCGCTTAGCACGAGCTTAACCTGCAACAATTCCCTGGCAAGCAACACAACACCACCTCTTCACTGCCTAGCCATTGCAAACTCAACTTCCACCACAAAAGAAAAACACCTGCAACCATAGCCAGCTGCAGTTCACGACTCCACTGAAATTCCATTGCATTGCTTGCTCCGAGCTACTGACTTCCATTGGCGGCAATGACTCCATCTCTTGCTACTGTGTTCACTACCATAATCAATCCAAACTCGAATTCGAGTTCAACCCATTTTTTTCAAATCTAGACCCTTCGATCTATTTTCCTTCTTTTCGCTTGCTCGACTTCAATCTCATCTCGAGATTAGAGCAGAGATTGGAAGAACACTATAATCTGAATTTAGTGCAAACTCCATTCAACTCGTTGCAGCACTAGCAGACCATTCTTCCACAAACCCATCACTTTCTGTCACCATGAGAAACAATATCATTCACCATTAACCCTAACCTGATTCGAGGCTCAACAATGTCTTCTCGATTCACGTTAGCGGCAACTTCTTCTCATATCGATAGTCTTACGAGAACAACCATCGTCGATCCATGGTTCGTCATCTGAGTCTGCTTCTCTTTGCAATTTCATCACTAGAACCCATGAAAATCTTCTCTTCAGTTCATGAACCAGCAGCTGCAATTTCTGCTTCTTCCTTCTTGTAAGCCGGGCAACATCATCTCAAAATCAAATTTACAAAATACCCATTTCGATTGTTGCTGTAATTCTTCGGCTTCAAATCCATCGACTCAACTTCAAAGTAACATCGCCTCTCAATCATTTCAGGTGGAGAAGTAAATAAATGTTAGAAAAAATATTTCTCTCGATTTAGGTTTAGGTGTAGGAATGGGATGGTTATTTCCATAGGTGGCTTTTGATAAGAGACTCTGCATTGTATTTAACAAATCTTGGTTGTCGTTTAATACTCTTCCAAAGAGAGTTGTCCCTTAACCTTGTTGGGCTCCATATAGTGTTCGCCCATGAAATGATAATTTTGCCCTTTTGCTCCAGTTAGGATGATTTAGCTTCTTTTCCTACGGTGCGACTCCAGTGACCTATTAGCTCAAAAACACACGTAAAGTACATAATTCACAAGAAAAATAGCAAAAAACTACTAGATATTAAATAAAGTGTTTGGAGAAAGCACCTACATGGTGGACCTTCTTACTTGAAACAAACAAAAGCAATTTATCTTGACTTCTCTAGCCGGGTGGTGAATTAGGTAGTGCGGCTTGCGTATGAACACAACACGGTGTCATGAGTAATTTGAGTGGTAAGCGTATATGGAGATACCAAGGCCAACCCCCATTTATCATTGTCTGTGATATATAAATACCGGTGAAAGACATAATAAGTCTTTGTGATATATAGAAATACCCGGAGCGGCATATTTGATCATTGTGGTTCTTGATACATCAAAGTATCGGGCCAACCTCATTTCATCATTTTGGTTGCGTATATGGAAATACCGGAGCCGGCCATATTCGGGGGCTCTTTGCCGGTCCAACTATGTTCGCACCTCCTGTGATCCCGGTGATCGCAGGCTGTGCCGGTGCATCTTTGCTCGTTCTTTGCGCATTTCAGTTGATGAAGGCTATTTAGATCAGTATGTTCGCATCTCCACGTCCGTCGTCGCAGTGCTTGCCGGTGCGTCTTTGCTCGCCGTGGCTAACTGCCCGATTCGGTGATCGAAGCTGTTGCTGATCCGGTGATCGCGAGCTGATCGTGATGCATCTCTGCTCAGTCATTCTTGCATTCAAGTCGATCGCAGTGCTGCTGCGAGTCGACTATGTTACGCAACTCCTGCCGATCCAGTGACTGCCAATTTGCTTAAGTGCTGATCTTGCTAAGTCATTGCTGAATTTGGTGATCGAAGATTCATTGCGATCCGACTTTGATCGAAGCTGTTACCACCCAGTTTTGCTCATTACTGCAGAGGATAGTTTCTGTAGCCGTCGCAGTCCAGTTTACCTCAATCACTGCAATCCAGTTCCGCAGCAACTATTGTGATCTAGTCGACATCGCTGCTGCTATCCTGATTCATATAACTATTGAAGACTTATAAAGATCGATATCAAATTCAGTAGCACAGCCAAGACCATTGGAGGTCCAACAACACACAAGATCTGTTACCATCTCAACTACTAAAGGGTCACACCCTTTAGATCGCAACTACCGCGGCTCAGTCCGTAATTGACATCAGCTTAATACCAGCGACTACTACTTACCTAGTTTGGTGGAAATTGCTGACGATCTGCAAATTCAAATTTCATTTACAACAACAGCTCACCTGATTCCATCCGAGTGACGTCAAATATAACTCGGCTTTTCCAAATAACGATTTACTAGTCAAGTTCTACGCAACTACCACAATTCGATTTTACATCAGCGACTACATCTCACTTTCAACACCACTCCTATCCAGCATCACGCTTAGTTGCGATCTGTTCGACCTTCGATCCTCGTTTTGCGTACAACAATGGTTCATACTCAATCTGTTTTCCACTCAATCTTCCAATCGCAATAGCCTCACTTGGGGGCGACTTGATTGCGATTTCCACAATCAACGAGGGCAACTTGCTTTATGCTTCACTAACAGTAATTTACTCTTGGGGGCGTCTTGATTTCCGCAAGCGGCCAAGGAAGGTTTTCATTTACTTCAAAAAACAATAATCCACACTTGAAGGCGAATTTTATCATGAGTACTGCCGATACAAAATGGAAAGCTAACTTCTTAACCCCGCAACAAGTTGGAGGTTAAGAGAGGGCGATGTTTGTACCATGAGTAAAATTGCCACATATTGGGCCAGAATGTTGCATGTGCCACTCTTCAGCTGTCATCCAAGCCCACTAACCAGTCAACCGAAGCATCCCACCAGCCTTCCCAGTATTACGTGAATTCAATGATCGGTCAACGGTCAAAGTCAACGCTCGGTCAATTGTCAAAGTCAACGTCAGGTCAATGGTCAAAGTCAACGCCAGGTCAATGGTCAAAGTCAGTTTGCAAGTCGCACCTCTAGCCAATTTTCAGTCATGTTGCCAGCAGCGCTGCTAACCAATTTCCAGTTAAGTACTACGCCACACTGCCGGCCAGTCTCTACCCATGCTGTCAGCCGTGCGCCAGCCAGCATCCATCCATACTTCCAGCCATTATGCATGTCAGCCAGTCAATCCAGTCCGCCAGCCCATTATGCATGAGATCCAGTCAGTCCATCATGCGAGTGCGGCGATTTCATGCGAAATTGATTCCAGCGAGCATGCTGGCGATTTCATGCAAATCAATACAAGGAGATATGCAGGGCAGATTAATGCCAGGGGGAATGCAGGGCAAGTCAATAGGCATGCAGGGCAGTTTCGCAGAATTAATGCAGGGGAGTTTATGGCCAGGAGAATTAGTGGAGGAGGGCAGTTTCATGCAGAATTAATGCAAGGGAAGTAAATACCATTTATGTTCGTGATTGTATATATAGAAGGAATGTAATTTTGAATGAAAGAAGAAAAAAGAGGGGGGAGAGGTAGCTAATACAGAAAAAGATACACTGTAATTCAAATATCCAGTGGCGGATCCAACTAATAGCAAGGGTGTGCACTTGCTACCCCTCCATATTGGGCTTCCAAGCCTAATTTTTCAAGCAAAATTTTTCCTCCAAGCCTAATTTTGCCTTTTTGCTACCCTAATAAAAATTTGCTTCCCCTTAGTCTAGTTTCTAGATTCGCCGCTGCAAATATCAATGAAATATCACTCCCCAAGGGGATTCGTCCGTGGACGTAGGCAAACCATGCCGAACCACGTTAAATCCGTGTGTCTGTCATTACTGATTATTTCATGTTATTTGCCATGTTTTCATCAACAACACCAAAATCATCGTGTTTAGTGCCTGGAAATATTTTGGGTGCAAACAACGAACGAGTGATAAAGATGACATGATGTATCAAACATTTGTTTTCAACAACACATCAAAATGAAAGCTTTTGAGTTTCCAAATGTGCAATTAATTAAGAGTATGATCAGCAAACAGTAAGTACTGGTAATCAGATGGAATTCTGGGTTGTGGTGTATCCTAGGTTTTGATGATTTAACTCTCAACTGACTTACTATTACAGCAAAGCCAACACGTAACATGCAGACCCAAGTACAGTAGGGTCTGTTATTAAGTTAACTATTTTACACAGATACGTCACAGTATTTATAGGCTCTGTATTTTTTGATAAAAATATATTAGTAATTTCTTTGATTGATTGGGACATAACTAATTCTCTATTCCTCTTCCTTGGGGTGTGCCCCCAACACTGCAACTGCTGTTGGCTATCAAGAAGTGTCCCTGTCTCTTCTTTTTCCCTACTCTTTTCAACTAAAAATTCTTGACTTTTGTTTTTTAATCTTTAAGTTTTTAGGGTATGTCAGCTCCTAAGCCTAATATATCCATTGGGTTTAGTAAGTAGATGGCTAGGGTTTAAGACTCTTAGGGTAATGCAGGTTTTGTACTTATAGAGGTTTGTTCGTCTTAAAAACCCTAGCAGAAAATTACATTATCTTCTCTATTATTGTCTCTTCTTGTATGTTATTTTCTCGCCTTGTGTCTTTCTCTGTCGTAGCCTCCAACCCCTTTGACGTAGTATTGTTCTTGCTTTGCTTATGAAAGTGCTTCTAGCCACTTTCTGTCTAAACAATGCTAAAAGAACGTCATGAATTGAATAAAACGGTGAAAGCGAAAGAACATAGTGCTTTTTACATGAGAACTTGAGATGAGGGAGCTTTTATTTCCATGCGAACTGACGTGACAAAATCCTTTGGATTTTTACATAAGAGGCTAATGGGAAAATAACATATCCAAGGAAAAGATATGTGGGTAGTTGAGAACGGTAAAAGTGTATTAAATGCTGCTTGCTCATTGTCGCAGGGATGGGTAGAGTTCCAACTTTCAAATCTCGTTAGTTGCATTTCCCGTGATTTTGGGCTTTCGATAGATTTTATTTTATGGAAAAGAGTCTTTTTGGAGTAAATTGTAGTACTGCTATCGACATTGCTGTTAAGAATAAAGCTAACCAAGTACTCCCTCCGTCCCACGTATATAGGCGGAATTTTGGTTTTTGTTTGTCTCACTAAATAGGCGGACTTTGCTTTCCAAGATGAATTTTTCCACATATACCCATATTTATTGTACATAGGTAATTGTGTTGGAGATAAGACGAAAGGCAAAACAAGAAAAAATATATAAAATTATGAATCCTATGCAATTTTCTTAATCTAAGAAAATTGTCTCTCTCCGCCTATATATGTGGGACGGAGGGAGTAGTAAGAAGAGAAAATGGATCATTTGTCCAAAAAAATTTAAAACACGGTTCAAATGGACGAGTAAAAAAAAGTACGGGTGAAATAGCCAAAAAAAAATAGCAAGGATGAAACTTGGATTCATCCCACGCTTATACTTAAAAAAATAGCAAGGATGAAAGCCGGATGCATCCTTGTAAAATAAAAATAAGAAAAAAATATTTGAAAATGGATGGGATGAAACCCGGATACATCCACGCCTATTTTTAAATTTTTGTCCATTTAAACAGTATCTTTTTAATTTTTGGCTATTTAAACAGTATCAAAACCTAAGTGTCTTTTTCACCCAGGAATTATTGATTTTGGTCTTTTTGACCAATTTTGTGTAGTAAGAAACAGTGCAGAGTAAAGATAACCTTTTCAGTGGACAGAAAAGGCAGTGGTAAAAGTAAATGCGAAAATGCTAAACGTCCCCCACCCCTTTCCCCACTCCTTCCCCCGCCTATGTGTCAAGCATCTGTTGGTTAAACCCAATAATAATGGGACCCCTGTTATCTCAATCTCGTCGATCATTAGCTAAAACGATGACAGAAATAATGGGGAAGGGAGGGAAGTGCTGCTTTACTCCCGAAGTAAATGTTGGTTCTAACTGTTGGATTTGGGTACGTATTCTGAAAATACTTACTGTTTTCCTTGCCTCAAATAGTTTTATCCCTGGGAAGACAGCAGTGATGAAATGATGAACATTTGGAGGAGAGAAAATACAAAAGAGTACATAGAAATCAAAGTGTATCTTTTGAATCCAAACTAAAACAAAGAAGTCAAAATGAATAATGTACTCATGCATGATTGTCGATTAAGCCTTATCATGATCCTAAACTATAATATAATATAATCTAATTTTTTTTTTTTTTTTTTTTAAACAAGGAAGCTTTTCATTAATGGGATTTCAAGGTTACAATGAGTTTAAGATCGAAAATAAGAGAATACAAAGTAACAAGAACATACCGTAAGAGTACAATACCGAAAAATCCGACAAGAGAAATAGAAGGATTAGGAGTAAGACAAATACAAGTATGAATAAATCGGAAGAATGATGGTTTTCGGAATTAAATTCCAATATTTGGTTTGTTTTTCTTCTTTAGAAAGAAATGTTCCCAAAGTAGGAGTGATTTGCTCAAATCTCTATGTAACTAGTGATGAAGCAGTCGTCAAAAAGACCCACCCAGATGAAGATTTTGTCATAGGATAAGTTGATGATGAAATTCGATTAGATTTCGTCGTAGGAGACAACAAAGATGGAGATTTCATCGTTGAAGAGCATCACTATTGATCTTAAAACTGGCTTGATAACCCCAAAATCGTTATTAAAGCGAAGATAAACCTCAAAAGAGTAGATAAAACCACCAAAACAGTGTAGATAAGTAGAAAACATAATAAAAACTAAATTAATCTACTAACTAACCTAGAAAGCAAGGAATAATGAAGAAATCTGTTCAGATCTATTCCGAAAATGGACTAGATCTGAGCAGGGAAGGGTTGTTTTTGATGGTTTTATTGGAGAAGAAGAAGGAGTGAGAGAGAGGACTAGATCTAGTCCAAAAACTAAATTAATCTATTAACTAACCTAGAAAGTAAGGAATAATCAATAAATCTGCTCTAGTCCAAAATGGACTATAATCTAATCTCAAAAGCTTAATTAGTATCTTACCATACTATTTCACATAATTAGCCCAGATATAATAATATCGGATATTTTAGATGGATGCTAATCACGGCTGTTTTGGATGGAATCTTGGTTATCTACTGTTTCCAATAAATTGGTTTGGAAGGTAGATAAATATTACGAACGCTTGAAAATACTTGCCCTAGTTGTGGTAAAATCATTTGTTGCTAATCATAAAAATTTATTGTTGTTTGATCATTAATATCTGCTGGCAATCACTTTCAAACTTATTAGTAGTTAAAGAGATAAATAAAACAACAAACAAAATAATAAGTTGATTATACTTATATACAAAAAAGGTTAGATGATTTTAAAATCTGATTAGATTCATACTTTAATGTGTAATAATGTGATAAAACTAGAAATGGCAGAAAAAAATGAGAGGATAATTACACTTTTAAATCAAAAATACAAGAAGTATAAACATGATTGTCAAATAGTTCTCTAATCAATATAAGACGATACTAATTATTTTGGAAATATACAAATAAACTAGGAAAAATGCCTTTTGATTGAACGCGAAATTGGGGGATATAAAAACTAATTGGGGGATATAGGAAAAGGACAAAAAAAAAGGTCCAAATATCAATTCGGGGTCACCCCTTATCTAAGTATTTTTTTAAATCCTAATCTACCCCTCACTAATCAGGTTTAGTGGTTAATAATAATTAGTAAAAATCTTAAGTATTTGTTAAATGATTAGTGTGTATTTGTATTTGGGTGAATGAGATGAGTAGAAAGATGGAAAAAAAATTTGAGAGGGAACTTTTTTTGGTGGAAGTGAGGATGATTGTGAAGAGAGAATTGTTTGCTAAGAGGTTGAAAATTTGATTTTTTTCTTTGAATCCACCATTGTTGCAAATTTGAAAAAGCTTGGTGCCTAAGATGTATTCAACCAAAACCATCTGCATTTGTTGGAAATTTTTATAAATTGGCACTTTCCGGTCGTTCTGATTTTTTTTTCGGTTTTGATCTTCAAAACCTTTTTTTTCCTGGTTTTAATGAGTCTACTTCCCAGACAGCTTATCTAATTTCGAGTATTTTTAACTACTTCTAAAAGATGGTTTTTGCTTAAATTTCTATGCCGGAACATGATGAAAAGTATCCAGGAAACTTCAATTTTTTTCACTCTGACTACCGGCATTGATAGATTTCACTCCAGCATGCCGGCACCATTTTCCGTGGTTCTTCACCAATTGGCATGGTCTTCATCACTTCAGCGATGTAAAAAAATATTACGTTTTGAGTTTTTCTGGTTTTAATCAGTCCACTTCAGACACAAGTAGTTAATTCTCGAGCATGCTGGCACCGGTTTCCGGCATAGTATGTTGCTTAAATTTCTATGCTTAGGCACATGATGAAAAGTATCCAGGAAACTTTAATTTTTTTTTTCACTTGACTACCGGCATTGATAAATTTCTATTGAGCATGCCGGTACTCAGTTACGTCATTGAATGTTAGTTACCAACCATGCCGGCACCAGGTTCCGGCATGGTCTTCATCAATTCCGGCATGGTCTTCATCACTTGCAGCATGATCTTCATCACTTACGAATTAAAAAAAAAAATTGTTTCCAAAGAGAGGAGCCGGCAGAGAAGGAGAAGAGAATTTGAAAGAGAGTGGGGAGAGTTTAGAATTTGAAAGGGAATGGGGAATATTTGGGTTTCAAATTCTAACCCTGAAAGTGATTAATAAGAAGTGGAGATGGAAATGGGGGATATGATTTTGTTTTTTGATTTTAAGTTTTTGATTTTTATTTTGAGGGAAGGGTATTTTAGTATTTTCGCCTCCAAAAGTCACCCCTTAGCACACACCATGGGTTGGGGGAAGTAATTCATATCCCCCAATTAGTTTTTATATCCCCAATTGCGTGTTCTTTTGATTCCGGATTACATTAAGCAGAACAATCAAAGACGAATGTAATCATAGAAATTGATATCCTAAATGATCATTGCGATATCGCACTAAAAAAACAGGTTAGAATTTTGATGGTTGTAAATACTAATACTAATCATAACAACTGGACCATCGGTCCATCATACCAAAAACAAATTATGAATGCTTAACTTTCCTACTGTATGCCTATAAAATTATTACGGTATTACCGATAAAATTCTACCGTAACAAACAATTGTGCGACTTCATTTGTTGCTAAATTAAGATAATACTACTACTGTTTAGTAAGATATGTCTGCTCCGGCGGATTAACAGCCTGGCAAATTTGGGGTGGGCTAATTCCAAAAGAATTAGGGGCTTAAGCACAAAGGATAAAATAGGTCATAATCGGAGGGTTAATCCTGCTAATCCAAAGGTTAATCCATAATCCCATTTTTTTAATGTCCAAACTACCCTTTACAATCGGTAGATAACTATACAATCGGTAATTAATCAACAACGTGGCAATTTAGTTTATATATCTTAGAATATAAAAGTATCCCAAAATAAAATCCTCTATCTTTTGAATTTTGATTATCCTATAATCGGTAGTAAATAAAGTTATCTTGACTCCGATTAAAAAAATGCATCTTTGGCAAATATCCTACTGCTAATCGGTGTCAATATAGTTCACATAACTACCGAATATAGAGTAGCCCCAAATGAGATTTTGCAAAAAATCCTCTTTTTTGAATTTTGGTTGAGCCTATAATCGGTAAGAAAGGAAGAGTTATCTATGACTCCGGTTATACGATTAGCTCTCTTTGCAAATATCCACATAATCGGTAGTCAAGATAGTTCATACAACTACCGAATTTTGGTTGAGCCTATAATCGAGGAAGAGTTATCATGACTTAGGCTCTCTTTTAAAATATCCTACCATAATCGGTGGTCAGATTTTCGTATAACCTAAAAAATTCTCCTATTCTTTTGAATTTGGTTGAGCCTATAAATCGGTAGATAAAGGAAGAGTTATCATGACTTGAGTTATACGGATATAATATCCTACTGTGTCGGTGGTCAAGATGGTTCATATATACAAGATTTGCCCCAAAATGATCTTTTTTTTTTTTTTTTTTTTTTTTTTTTTTTTTTTGGTTGAGCATATAATTGGTAGTCTTGGAAGATAGTTCATATAAATCGGTACCAAAATGAATATAGAGTGTAGAGTAGCCCAAAATGAGATTTTGCAAAAAATCCTTTTTTTTGAATTTTGGTTGAGCCTATAATCGGTAAGAAAGAGTTAAGAGTTATCATGACTTTTTCTTTGAATTCTACATTAGGTCTCATTTGCTGAGATTTTGCAAAAATCCTCTTTTTAAATTTTGGTTGGGCATAATCGGTAGTCAAAATAGTTCATATAACTACCGAATGAGTAGTTCCTAAAAATGAGATCTTGCCAAAATCCTATAATTGGTAGTAAATAAAGTTATCTTGACTCCCGATTCAATTATTCTCGAGAATTAGTCGACACGGCGGGGAGGACGCTACGCCCCTCCAGGACCCCTTGTATACTGTCAGGCATCAGCATTCATACCACGTCCATGCCCCCGCACCGAGCTTTTTCAACCTTCATTGTTGAGCCTCTTATAATCGTAGCAAAATGAAGGTATCCCGACTTCCGATTATACAAATTCTTTACCGAAATCCTAGCATAATCGGTAGTCAAAGATAGTTCATATAACTACCGAATATGTAGTTGCCCCAAATGAGATTTTGCAAAAATCTTTATTTTTCTAATTTGAGATTGAGCCTATAATCGGTAGTCAAAATAGTTCATATAACTAATTTAATATAGAGTTTTCCCAAAAATGAGATTTTGCAATCGGTAGATAACTAAACTACCGATTATGAAGTAAGATACAAGAATTTTCATCCTATTTTACATCTTTTGTGTCGCCCCTAATTCTTTTGGGGTCGACCCCAAAAATGCTAGGATTAATTCATTTTTTTTTTGGAAAAGATGAATTTTTGAAAAATGTTGTGGGCCGCATTAACAAGGCAACTCCTATTAAAGTCGGTTTTTCTTTTTTAAGAAAAATTATAGTCGGTTTTAGAGGAATTGCATTAGTATGGCTTAACTTGTGTGAGGTGCTAGGTGAGGTGTAAGCCGTCCAAGGCGACAAAAGAAATAATATGGAAAAGGTATGGCTCACGCTTTTGGCGCCTTGGACTATTATTAGCTAGGCGGCCCTGCACGCCCGGGGACCTAGGCTAGGTGCCTTGCACGCCTTTCACAACATAATTAAGTTGATGCTTCAAGCCCGCCCAAAACAACGATCTGCATCAAAATAAAGAACAATCAAAAAAATTCGTGATATGACCAACGAACCGGTTGGATGCAATAATTAAAAACAAGGAAAAAAATCAAATAAGCAAAATTTTTGATACTTAGCCTCCTTTATAATGGAAGTGATCGATTTGATGAAACGCACGCAGCTCCCGCGATTCCGCAACGACAACAAGGCAAAACTTTGGAAAAACGTAGCGAGTCACGTGCTCAACACGCTGCCTCCCAAGACATTAGCGTCCTGCCACACTCAAGAGTGATGCTATAGCCCTCACAAGGACGCGACATCTTCCGCATAAAACACTCCTAATATACCTACTACTAGCATATGTAGTAGATGCTCAACTTGAGCTTGGCAACTCCGAAAAACCCTTAAGGAAAATCGCGAACGCATAAGAAAACAATATAAAATATCTTCCCTTGGGGGTCCTCTAAAATATAGAGAAACCCATTTCCCATAGATTTTACAAAAGTAGTGAATTTCTTTATATAATGGAATAATACAACTTAAAAAGATGAAATCCCCGATATGGGACTAAAAAGCTATATAGTCTTTTAAAACAACTAAAAGTGGAAACTTCCACTGGCATGGGACTATTAAGTTTTTTCAATCACAAAAGAAAACACTAAATTATAATTTTTATTGAAACTTAGAAATCATATTTTATTAATCGTTTTCCAACAATCCCCCACATGAATGAAAACTCAATAAAACACGAAAAAAATATATATCTTGGTAAATCAACAATCAAATCTCATAGATAGATCGTGCATGTTGAAGTTATACTAGCTATTCCAACGTCATCTCCCTCACACAAGCACGTGTTGACTCTGTGGTCATACTATGGATTGCAAAAATCATATAGTATAGAGAGCTTTCATCTTTAGTTCCTCACAAGGGAGACTAAAGGTTCCTTTCACCAAAGTGAAAAAGCATGAAATAGTGAACCGTTAGTGACCCTTAGGTCCTAAGTTCCATTAATACCAAAACCATCAAAACGAAAATCACATAAAAAGCGCAGAAATACCATTTTAGGCACAGTGTGTCCATGAGGTCTCTGAACCTTTGCTTAGTGAGATATTACCGTAGTACTTGCTAGAGACAGTGAACTATGTCTTGAACTCGCTAGCGTTGATGTAATTCGCGATAACGACTCACTGATGATATCTCCAAGGTGCTGCTAAGCTCGTGCCATTTTGTCCAATTTGGCCCTGGACATATCCCTGCTTCTCGAATGCTCTAGATAATCAAAGCTCATATTCTCATAGGAAGCGGCCCCACTTCCTCATTCAGATAGGTGAGTTTTCACAAAGAGTGTTACTGCTACACCCCACTTCAATCTTAAATTGAAACTATAGAATTCATTAAGACTTCTTAAAAGTCATCCTTCACTTGCAGTCACACTATCATGTCTACACCATAGGGAAGGGACAGAATGAAAAATTCTGATAGTGTTTACCTTTACCCACCAAAAATTAGTTGTCTCATTCAAAACCTTGATCATGGGATCTCCAGTCATCAAGTTTGAGTATCCTTCATGGAAAGTTTAATTTATGAGCTTAAGCCCCATCCCCCTCGATGCATTTCTAACTATCTCTTTGGATAAACCTTTCGTCAAAGGTTGCACATATTCTCCTTGGACTTTATCCAATCAATGGAAATAACGCCGATTGAGATTAGTTATTTTTAGCTTGGCTAACACAATGTATAGATATAGCTGGCACAGGCCTATGCTGAGAGGAATGCTTCTAAAGCATCTTAGGCACTGACCCCCTCTCATGCTTTATCTAACGCAATACTCTTAGATTCCATAACTGAATTGAGAAATATATGTCTGTTTGGAAATCTTCCAAAACAAACCCTCATGCTAGAGTGAAACCATATCCACTCGTAGACTTAGACTCCTCTGAGTCAACTATCCAGTTTGCATCATAAGTCCCTCAAGGACAGCAAGATACCTCTCATAAATCAAATAAAAGGTAATAGAGTATTTTAGGTACCATAATACTCTACTACCAATGCTCTTTCTCTGGACTACAAGTATATCTACTTAACTTACTCACAATATAGGCAATGTCTGGACTTTTAAAGTTCATTAAACTCATCAGATATCCTATAACTCTTGAGTATTTAAGTTAAGATACTCCATTTTCCTTATTTTTCTTGAGTCTACAAGAAGAAACATATGAAGTACAAGCGAGCTTACAATCGCACCGATTGTATCTCTTAAGAAATTCAACATAATGAGAATGACTAAGACTATAAATGTTTGATTATCTTTTAATCCTCATCCCTAAGATTACATCAAAAAGCTTTAGTCTTTCAAGTCAACGTTCTCATTCGAGGCATGGTTTTAGTGGAATTAATCACATCTATGTTTGTATCAAGTATAAACATATCATCAACATACAATCATACAATCACATAGGCATCCTTAACAAGTTACTTATAAATATACTTGTCAGATTCATTATATTAAATCCACTACACATTATCTCATGATCAAAATTTCCATGTCACTATTTACGTTCTTATTTGAAAACCATACAAAGATTTTTTCAAATTACAAACTTTGTCTTCATAACCTTTCACTACAAAATCCTCAGGTTGGTCCATGTAAATTTCTTTATCTAATTCACTACGCTTTAGAAAGCTGTCTTAACATCCATCCGATGTATCTCCAAGTTGTTTATGGCAAGCAATATCAATTAGCATCTCAACGTAGTAATTCTCGGCCACAAGTGAACCAAGAATCAAATAAATTTACACCTTCTTACTAGTTTATATATTTAGCTACCAGCTTTGCCTAATATTTTCCTGATTCCATATATCTAACGTTTCGAAGCTCATTTTATATCTATGAATCTTTTCTGAGGTAAACTATAGCAGATCCCAAGTCTGGTTGTTGAGTCCATTTCACCCCGAATAGAGCTTCTTACCGAATGGGAATTTGTGGAATGTTGTAAACCTTTCACAAAGTCGGGCTCAAATTGAGCTAGGCTTATTAAGAAGTCAGTCCATAAGAAGTCTCGATTCTAATCTTTTACTTCTTAGGATCAACTCACCCATCTTCCTTAAAGATAAGTTAGAGCTATTTGAAAATAAATCTAGGGATCAAATATCACATCTCTTAATGAGGTACATGATTAAGAATAAACATGTTCAAAGAACTCAAAGATCCCTAGATTCCATAATAGTATTCACACCAAAGTCGTGAAAAACACTAACTCACAACCAAAAACTATATACGAGTAGGGTACTCGTGGATATCTTATCTAAACACCCCCACACTTTGACCTATGCATAAGAAGGTTGTCTATATTTCATAAACATATGAAAATTTATCTAATTCTTTAAAGGTTACTCTATTCAGGATATAACAAAATCGTAGTACTACCTCCCCCCACAAGTTAGTGGTTAATCCTTTAATCAACATGGCATAAATCATCTTCTTAATGGTCTCCGTTCTTACGATCAACTATACCATTAGACTACGGTGAATAAGGAGGTGTGATCTCATCAATAATGCCATTTAACAAGTAAAGTTCTCCTATATGAATTTCATACTTGCCATCATGTTCTGGACCTAACCCTTTTAGCTGGTAACATATACTTTGTTTCAATTTCAAGTTTATACTCTTAAGTCTTCTAAGGCCTAAGTAAGTATACAAGATAGTACCTCGTACAATCATCTATGAAAGTTATAAAAACACCTTTTACCACCTTAGTTTGGGTTGATTTCATGTCAACTAGGTCTAACTGAATTAATTCTAAGGGCTTAGAATTACTCTGAGCAATTTTGCTAAAAGGTTTTATTAGCATATTTTGATTCTCACGAATATTTAACTTTTGTGTTCAAAATTCAAACTAAATTTGGGTATGCAATCTACGCTTCCCGCTTTATGCATTGACTTATATAAGTTTACTTGCCCAAATCTACCACGCAAAACATTCAATCACACAAAGAAAGCACAAGAATCAACTTCACTTCATCAGTTTTTCCGTTAAGCTTATATAGACCCCAAGTCCTATAACTGTTGCCTAAAAATCACTGCCTTAGTTATAACAAGTTTTCCACATTTAATTAAGATCTTCAATCTTTTACCATCTTCAAGAGAACAAGATACAAGATTCTCGCATATGCTCTGAACATGAAAACTTCATTCAACAGTGAGAATATTACGTATATGAGCTTATGCTCGACCTTTCCCTTTATGCAACCTCTGTCGCAGATGAGTTACTCATATAGAGTTTTCGACATCTCCTATCCTCCGATAGGAGGTGAACAGTGTCCTGTTTCAACAAACATGCTTGGTGGCTCCGTGAGTCCACCTACTGGTCTCTCACATTGGTTATTAAAATAACTTCCGACATCATGCCACCGAACTCGTACTAGTTTGTTTCAACTAAATTAGCATTAACTATCTACTAATTAAGGTTTTTATGTTGCCTACAATTTATCGCCGTATGGTTAGGATTTTACAAACATAACAATCACCTCTTAATTAAAGTAATGTTGGATTCGGCTACTGAAATATACCTTTCTTATGAAGACTACGCCTAGAGTTGTGTTTGATGTTCTTGCCTTTGTCACCTTTGGAAGACTTGTGTTCATCCACATGCGCCTGGTATCCATGTTCCTTTTCAATTTCATGTCACAATCCTCGTTTATACTGACCACCGACTACTCGTGAATTTCCCAATCACCTAATACACCACATCTCGAAACCTTAGTTCCAAAATGGAAGATAAAATATGAATTTTGAAGATAATATCTAGATTTGCAAACTTCGTTTGAACCAACATATCAAAAACTCATGGTTACCCCATAAAAACAACTTTAGTTAACAAAACATTTCGCTCATCGTAATTTTTCAGGAACGTTTCTCTGTTTTGTAAAATATCAAAAAATACTTTTACAACTCCAAAAATTCTGAAATTTTACTTGGGTAACTATCAGGATGTCCACTACGTTGTGTCAAAAGGGTTCATCAAAATTCCTTCTAGGTTGAGAGATAAATTCGAAACTCTACAGTTGACCAAAAATTCGCTTCTGCTTTTTTCACTCCATCATTAACATTCATGATTCACAAACCAATCAACCATTCTTGATTATTACAAATTATAATGTCTTAAGATTGTTGGGTGCAATAATCAAAAACAAGGAAAAATCAAATAAGCAAAAGTTATTGATACTTAGCTCCTTTATAATGGAAGTGATCGATTTGATGAAACAGACGAGCTCCCCAAATCTCCGCAACAGCAACAAGGCAAAATTTTGAAAAAAAAAGAGTGAGTCACATGTTCAACACGTTGTCCTTAAGACATTAGCGCCCGGCTACACTCAAGAGTGATGCTATAGCCCTCACAGACGGATATCTCCGTGGATAAAACACCCTACTACACCTACTACTAGCATATGTAGTAGATGCTCAACTTGAGCTTGGCAACTCAAAAACCGTTAAGGAAAATCGCGAACGCCTAAGAAACGGCTATAAAATATTTTCCCTTAGGGGTCCCTCTAAAATATGGAGTAACCCCTTTCCCATAGTTTTTACAAAAGTAGTGAATTTGTTTATATAATTGACAAATACAACTTAAGAAGAAAACTCCCGATGTGGACTAAAAGGTTTATATAATCTCTAAAAACTACTAAAAATTGGAAACTCCACAATGCGGGACTAATAAGTTTCATTCACAAAAGAAAACAATAAATTTTAAGTTTTATTAAAACTT
>JAJJWW010009382.1:0-112436 GCA_023531295.1 Papaver armeniacum | reverse complement strand
GGAGTTCACAAAATATTCAGCTTGCGTACCTGTTTGGGTACTAAACTGGTTCTAGAACATAGAACCGTTTTGGATCGCATACTGGTTTGATTATTTTAAACCGGTTCCCTTACCATAGTTCCACAATGGTTTGTATACGAATATACATACCTATCCGGATCACGAAACAAACATATTTTCCCATGATACACATACGAATATGCATATCACACAAATATGAAAGTCGATATATAGCTACTCCGCTACGTGTACGAATACATGTAATACGGCTTCAGACATATAAGAGTTTTCTCAGTTTGAAATATTGATAACACTGTCTTATATTCTGAATATAGTAGTTCTATATTTCTATAAATTAATTCGAAACATTCCTGAATAATATCAATGACACATATCATTGTTCCATGTTATTCTCAAATGATAAACTTGAATCATGATTTGGTTCCGAACAATAAATTTTTCTCCACTGATCAGTTTGATCAAGTATGAACAAATGTTCATTAATCTTAGTCATTATATTTTGAGAAATTCGTAAACTAAATAATTAGTTCTCGACTCGAAATTCTTGTTTGTGCAAGCTAGTCGAATTAGTTATGCGACAATCGTCTCAAGGATAGAAAGGTGAATATAACTTGAGAAATAGGTGGTTTAATCTTTACTTACCTTTTGTTGATGAAGTTCTCCAAAAGCTTCGGTTGATCTTCGCCTTCAAACGGTAGAACGCAAATGATGACTGAATCGTTTCTCAACTCCACTATCCCAGACCGAGACTTAACTAATTGTAGACTAGAAATCAAGATATAGTTTTGACAACTAAATTTGACAACAAGTTTGATATAACAACACTTGTGAGTTCGACCGAGCAATGCTCTAACAATATTATTGATATTATTAAAAGATTCTATTGCTGGAATATTGAAGACGGAAGTGACATTTCTATATGTAAAGATAATTGGATTCCTAGTATGGATGGTCCTCCTAAATCTAATTTTGTGTCTACCAACATCAATAAGGTTTCCCACTAAATGATGCTGACATAAAAGTTGGAAGAGATCTTAAAGTTCTGTTTGATAGAGATACTGTGAATGTTATACAAGATATTAGAATTCCCAACCATGGAGAAGACATTATTAGGTGGAAACCAGCTAGCAATGGTGAATTTTCTGTTAAAACTGCTTATATGTTATCTTAGATTCTTCCAAAACTTGACCACCTAATAGTGATATGATAGATTGCAAAGCTCTTTGGAGAACGAAACTGCCAATTAAGATTCAACACTTCTTATAGAAATTTATGCACCAATGCTTACCTACTAGGGATAAAATATCTAGATACACTAATCATGTTTTCTATAGAAATCCTACAGAGTCTCAACAAGTTCCTTGAGTGCAATATTTTCACACATGTTCTTGTTAATATTGATGCTAATTGTATGCAGATACTACAAGGTAAAGATATTCATCAATGGGTAAAATCTTAATTTGATAGAGATAGCTAAAACAAGCCAACTAATACTGCTCAAGTTAGTTGCGTCTGTTTTACAATATGGCATATTTGAAAAACTAGATATAGTGTTGTATTTGATCAATTGCAGGTGAAAACTGAGGATATATCTCAGAATATCAAGAACTATATGGCTGACTGGCTTAGAGTTCAAGGAGTGCAGTCTCTTGTCGGAAGAGAAAACTCGTGATTCCCAACTCAAGAAATGAAAAGACCTAATTTGTCGTCTCTTAAAGTTAACTTTGATGCAGCTTTATGTAAATATAATAAACACACGGGTATAAGACTAATATGTCATGATTTTTCAGGTACAAGCAATGGAGTTAGGGGGCACTGCACAAGAGCCTTAGATCCGGAGCAAGCAGAGGCATTGGAAGCTCTTGAAGCAAAAATTTGTGCAAAAGAAAAAGGCATTACCCAGCTACACTTGGAAGGCGATAGTCAGAGAATGGTGAATGGTATTAATGGAAATAAAGGAGCAGTCAAATGGACAAGTGCAAATATAATACAAGATGCAGTACATTTTACTTAGTAGCTTTAGCACATGAAAATAATGTAGTTTTGTCCATCGTGAAGTAAATAATGTTGCAGACACTATTGCGGAAAAAAACTATTACTTTTACAAGTAGTCATGAATGACAGCAGTACATGCCTCTATGGCTTACTAATGCAATTTTTGGTGATGAAACTTTACTATCAGCTAATGCTTAATCAGTAAAAAAAAGAAAAAAATCGGATTTAAAAAAAGATATTGTCAAATGTCAATGTCATAGTATTTCTGCATGCTTTGAAGAAAAGGGCACCATAAATTCCACCGACTAAACTTGTCTTTATTGCAGCGCGCTATAAAAGTGAAAAAATCATGCCAAATTATAATGATTACGCTCGCGTTTGATACATAACATGTACTACTTCTATTTCTGGAAAGAAATGCTATCACTATTTCATTTCATTTTTAGGCCGAAAGTAAGCTAAATAAAAAAAAAATGATAGCATCTCATCAGGGGGAGGGGGTATTGCATAAACCTTTCATAAACCTACTATATTGATCATTACCAAGGAATGCTTTGAAAAGAAGTTAAAATCGTAAGGGTCGCCCCTATCCGGGAGCCAGAGGGGCTTAACAGGCATCTTACTAGGCATGAAATATCTTACCGGGCCATGTGAACAGAAAGAGAAATTCTTCTTTCATTTCTTCTTCTTCTTCCCCAAAGTCTCAATCCAGGGCATCAAATTTCTAGGGTTTACAGCTGGTCGTGGTGAAAAAATGGCATTGACAAACTTCTTAATAACAGTAGCAGGCGTAGGTGCAGTTGTTCTTCTACTTAGGGGTGATGTGAGACAAACAGCTTCAATTTTCAAACGCAATGTTCGCCATATTCGTAAGTGGGTTGAAGAAGAATCTGCTGCTGTTTCCAAGTAAGCCCTGTAATCTCTCTCGGTTTTATAAATGTTAGGGTTTCTGTAGAAATTGCTTTGATTCCATGATAACTTAACATATACCCATTTATGATTAGCTTAAACCCTAATAAAAACAAATTTGATATGGCGTACCCCAAATTCACTATGCCAGGCAATACAATACGTCAGAACTGGTAATGTTTTAAGCTGAAAATTCTGTGGTATGGTATTACTGGTATTGCTTATTTGCTTCTTTGATATGTCTGCATAATAGTATATGTTTTCCACACAGTATGTAGTCAGAAATAATATTATGTGTGTCCAAAAGAGACAACGAAAATGAAATTAAAAACCAGCTAAGCTCTTATAGATATGTTTTAAGGCTCTAGTTTTGACTTCATCGCCTTGAACGGTTGAGCTGGAATAAACTGCTAAAAAAAGCCCTAAAGTGCTACTACTGACTGATTAGTTAAATTTATCCAGTAACGACTTGATATCCCAAACAGGAGCTAGTCAAAGAGCAGGACAGTTGGAGTCGTCTCGTCCATGTTTATCGACATGACTATTTGAATGTTTAGAGTAGAGTTTTTAAGCATTGAATTAGCTGATATGATTTGCCACTCGTGAATCTGTGTAGCTTTGATTCCTGTAGAGTTTGGTTATCACTGAGTTTAAGTTGTTTTGAATCAATGTTCATTTTAGACAAATACAGCAAAGTCATAACTGCGACATACCAACAAGTGCCAGTTTTTAAGATATTGTTCTGTCAGTGTGCTTTTGAAGTGTTCGGGTTGTGAATTACCTGAGGTGCGGAGGTCTTTATTAGGAAATGAGATCACACATTAAACAAAAACAATCCTTCCTTAATACTTGAAACAACATAAATTGTCCCTGCATTTGACTAGATGTGCTAGTTGTGCAACTGAACAAGATCAAATTGCTCACCAATTAAATACTTTTTCATGACCTCAGCTGATGCAACACTGCGATCATTCTGCACCATTTGACCACCGCTTCAACAAGTCCTTTGCTCGAACGTTGATTGGATATTTAGAAATTATGATTTCAATTGTTTAAGCCATTATTACCCAACAACATAACATCAGAAGAAGCCATGGGATGTAGATCTTATTCAGGACAGTTACTCGTAGTCAGCCAATTGTATGCAATTTTCATGCCAGATAAGCAGAACTAACACATGTCATGCATATCCAAGTTCTTAAGATACCTAGCTAGCCATTACTCGAAACAGGGATAAACATTTTGAAAAACCAAGCATTAGTGAAGGGATACCGCAGATAATGAGGTTCTTGTAAAATGGGATTATGTGACCAATGAAACTAAAGTAGACAAGCATCGTTACGTGTAGACATGATTAAGCTAACTACTGCTAGGGAGAAGTAAAAGAAGTTCATGGCTACAAACAGTAATTATTCAATCATACATTCTTCCAAACACAGATTAATGTCCTTTGTTTTGGTTTGTGACTGTTGCTTTTATCTTTAAGTTGCAGGAATTGCTTATGCAGGGCCGACCCTCCCATTAAAGCAAGCTAAGCCTTGCTTGAGGCCACACATGAGAGGGGGCCACAAATTAGAAAATATCAAAATAGACCTTAGCTAGCTACTCTTAAGTGGAGAAAAGAGAAGGTCAAAACCGGTTTTTATTAGAGATATTTATTACTGTTTTGTATATGAAGTTTTTGTTTAGCTGATAAAATGGTGTGTTGTGTATTCATAAATGATGGCGGTGTTCTTTTCTTTATTAGATTCAGTTCCACCTATTTGATACACACATATTATAATTGGTTGTATGTATCCCAGGTACTAGCTAGTTAAGCTACCTCCCACCGCTGCTAGTTATCCGTAGATATGTAGTACAGATGCACATAGATGTGTGTCAAAAATAAACCCTGTGTCACAATATGTTAATTTGATAATCTATGAACACAAAATGTATAGAAAACATAACTTCTGCATCAATTATCGACAAGTTTGCTGTTTTGCTGTAAATTTTTTACAAAGACAATCAACTGTTGGGCGATGATTGTTGGAATGCTTTTCTAACTAGCAGTGATCGATAACTTCTTTTCTAGAGCTTTTTTTAACCCCAACTGGGCCACAGAGAAATATTTGCTTTTGGCCACCAGAATCCAAGGACCGGGCCTGTGCTTATGCATTGTTTGATTATTTTTTTGGTTCAATCTGCTTTCAGGGCAGGTGACAAGGCAGTCAAGGAGATAGAGTCGAAGGTTCCTCATAAGGATATACCGAAAGACGGCAAGCACTAAGATTGCCAGAGAGAGATATATTGCTTTTTTGTTCTTGATCGGCATGACAGAGACTTCCCTGGAGCTCAATATGTATTAGGCCAAATTTATAAACCAGAATTCATCTGTTACATTTGATATCTTGTACATCCTTTCCTCTTTATGTTTGAGCAATAAAATCTTATATTTGACTAATCTGAATGTAAAGAACTTGGAAAGAGTTCTGAGAACTTAAGTTTGGTCTGCTTGTAGCTTCTACCAAGAAAGAGAGTAAGAGAACATTTCATATGCTCTCTCTAGGCTGAATAAAATGTTATACATTTTTGCGTATTTGGGATCTAGACGTAGTGCTGACGAAAGAAAACACCAGATAGTATTTTGCTGGCGCAAGCCCAGGCAAAACTAATTCGCCATATTATTTGGCCTAGAGTAGACTGCCACAAGGCCCATAAAACATTGAGCTGAAGTGATAGACACTATGAAGTCAAGTGTGGTCGGGAAAACGTTTATGTAATTAACAGAATACGAGAAAATTATGAAACTAGTGGTGGTATATACTGCAGATATACGGGCTTCATGCCCGTATACAGCTTCCCAAGTGACAAACTATTTTACTGAGAAAAATATTAGCAAGAACTTTTATGACCCACTTCAGTTTACAAAGAATATCCCCATCACTCTCATGTATTCCGGATTCCCCTTTATTTATATATTAAGTAAAGATTTCTCATCATCATCCCACTGTGATATTGTCAAAAGAATTGGACAAAATTTCTGAAAGCAGCAATTAAAACAAAGTTGAAGTAAAACAATTACCGAGCCTGTACATTTCAAATTGAACAGATTTACAAGTACTTTACTTTTGACTATTAGGCATTTTGACAACAATTTTGGTATCGATTCTCACTTTCAGAAGTATAATTTTGAAACTATTTGTATCGAATTTTGGTCCGAGTTGAGATTTGGAATTTTATCTGCATGTTGTGGCCATCTCACGCTCATGCATCAGAAGGGGTATCTTCTCTTTCATCCTGCGAGGAGGATACTTTCAAGTCCGATTCTTCCTCTGACAGAGTGTTATTATCCTCGTCCTTCACTAAGGCCTCTAATGGAGAAGCATCTGGGTTGGATGGGGAAGCGTCAAGGATGGATGGGGAAGCGTCTGGAGCATCTGGGTTGGATGGGGAACCATCAATGATGGATGGTGAAGCGTCTGGAGCATCCGGGGTGGACGGGGAAGCATCAACGATGGATGGGGAAGCGTCTGGAGCATCTGGGGTGGATGGGGAACCTGGGACTGATGTGGAAACATCTGGAGTCGAAGGGGAGGCATCTGAAGCCAATGCAGAGGTATTGGCAGCTGATAGGCAGGCGTATGAAGCCGATGGGGAGGCATTTGGGGAAGCAGACGGGGATGAGTCTGGCCCTGTTGCTTGCCGCTGCAGGCTCCAGTACATAATGCTGGCTGTCAAAGTCAAGATCATCTTCTGGTTTACCTGTCACACGTGAGTATCACAGTACGTTACTACGAAACTTATGTTACGGATGCCAATCAAACAAAAACTAAGTTATTTTCACCAATCAAGTCATGCAACTACGTTAAGTGGATAATCCGAGTTATTCCAGTAACCTGCTGGAAACTCTTTGAATTTGGACACATGTAACCAAGTACATGGCATGGTTACGGAATCCGCGTGAAGTACAGTGTCTTAGCGTAAAGAACTAGTTGGTTAGTTCATGCGACTTTTTACATATATAAAAAAAGTAACTGAAGAAAAAAGAAAAATAGTCAATCCGGGCATCATGTGGAAGTACTTAATGTCCACACCCATATCAAATGCGGTGTTTTTTTTTTTGTTTTTTTTTCGTGCAAGTTCCTAATAGGAATTACCAGGAAGCAGAAATAACTCTAAACTGCTTCACTCAAAGAACGGAAATGAGGGGTGTTTAAATAATGCTCCCTAACTTAACTGGAAACTGAATCACCTATATAAATTAACAAAAAGAGCTAATTTGCTAACTTCAAGTTTCTTTTTGTTTAGGAAGTTCTTCCAAGTTCATTTCTAATCACAAGTCTAAACCCAATAAAGTTTTGTTCTCATTTTACTTTTTTTTTTCTTTTTTCTAAATCGTGTCTCCTTCTTTATAAAGCCTTATATTGTATCCATATTCAAGAACTTTCAAGGACCCAAATAGAGATAGCATTAGGGGTATGGAATGACCCTAAAGTTAGGAATGACCCTTATCCTTCCTAAAGTTATCAAAATAGCATTAGGGGTATGGAGCTGTCTAACGAATCCAAAAAGAACCAAAATCCACTCATCTGTCAAATTTTTATGCTTACCTCCATGATGTCCTCGGGTAACAAGTAAATGGAACAACCAAGTTTCCGTGCAACACTGATTATGTATGTAGCATTCAACCTCTTGTCTTCCTCTGTTATTTCCACAATGAACACACTACTGTCAGTAAATTTATCTTTTAACAGACTCTATTTTCATAATTCATTTCCAAAAATGAAATAATGAATGGCCATTTAATAATATTATTAGGATTCACGTTTTACGAACTTACCGGTATCCCCGTCCGCAACAACTTTCCAATTAACAACCCTTGGTTTCACAGCACTAAGAAGCTCGAGAAAAAATATACCGTTTGATAGTTTCTTATCCTGATAAAGAATGAATTTATTTGAAATATGATAACAGATTCTCCGAAGTAATAATACTGTTGAAATAATAAATTTACTTACCCTGAAACTATCCATTTGAGAAGTTTTGCCCGAACTTTTCACTTTATTGTTAGCCCAGCTTAAGATATCAGAATCAGTCATCTCCTTCCCTTGAGAGTGAGATCTCAAGTTTTTCAAGAGCTTCAGTATATTAAACCTCATCAGCTGCCACAGAAAGGCTGAAACACATTTGAACAGATAGTGAAATCTAGATCAGGGATCCTTTTAATGAAAAGATTATGAAATTCTAAGGTATTTTTGTGAACACTATGGTAGCATTCTTTTAACTTGGCTACTTATTTGCTCAGTTGTAAATACTGATTGAAATCACTAATGTTGAGTCCACACTACATAAAACCAAATTCAAGAACTTCATTTCAATTGCAACAAACAACCATTACCATTCTCGCAACAAAGTTGCTCCAAGATGCACAGCACTTACCAAGTATGAGCTTCTTATTGCCTGCCACAAAGTCATTTCCAGCCACACCAACTAAGGAGAAGTTTAGTTCCTTCCCAATTCTTATGACTTGGTTGCAATTCTCTACCTTCTTAAATGGCATCTTAATTGGAGGCTTCGTCGCGTGCTTCCAGTTAACTACTCCAGGAGAGACCTTGTCAAGCACTTCCAGAAGAACCCATCTGCAAGAACGGAAAAATAAAATTATACTAATAATAATGAAAATGAAAATAAATAAATAAATCAAAACCGGCAGGTTAACTACCAAAATAAATAGGCAAGATTACCCATTTCTGACATCATCGAATACATTATTGACATATGTATTAATTCCAAGACTGTTAATCCAAAACCTGAAACATCTCTCTTGTCTAGATACTTCAATATCTTCAGGCAGCATGTCCGCTAAGTTGATCTTTTTCAAGTCCATCGACAATCCATTTCTGCAAAATAGATCCTCACCAATAGCATTAACTACCGTCTCCCAGTAGAAAACAAATAATAACTGACATTTGAAATAAAAGAGGAAGGATCTCATAATATTGCTAAGAAATTTCGCAGACTCCAATTGCCCAAAGGAGAAGCAAAATAAACAATAAAAAAGAAAAGAAAAAAGAATCACTCTTAAGCTGATCAAAAGAAAATTTGGAGAAGAATATGAAATTAAGACGAGAAGAACGAATAAAGCCAGCCTTCCCGGAGGGATCTGAATCCCCATGATCAGTAGGTATTACAATGACCTTTATTTTATTAACTAATTGGGTATCCAATCAGAACCTATGAATGTCGCGCACAGAAAGTTACCAAAGAAATTTACTTGAACGCCTAACTTTAAGCGAAGCCATGTTGATGCTTAAATGGTCCATGAGACCAGCATCAATAGTTTAAGTTTTATAAATTTTACACTCAGCACTACCATGGAAAAACCTGACTTAAAAAAGTTACTAAGCTGATGTACTCATGCAAGCATGAGTTTTAATTTTGGTAACAACATAAGTCGGTTTTGCTTATTTAAATTGTGAGTTAAGTAACCTAATCTGAGGACGACAACCTCAAACACTGTGAGACAACTTTCAGAAGTCTGCTCATGATTAAGCTCAGCAGGACAACTGGGTAAAACCAAGTCACCAATATGAGCTAATACGGATGGTTTAGATTGATTCTGTGTTGGGACAGGATCCGAACATATTTAATTTGTATATATTAACATCGAGTTGTTAATTTTTGATGACATGTCTACATGTACAACCACATCCTACTCTATAAGATGAGGTAAGACATTTGATGCAGCATGTTCCAAGTATTTGGACACTTAGTAAAGCATACTGATTTACTTGGAGACATCTGGAGTTCAAACTTAAGAATAACAAACAAGATAGGTTTTAAACAATCTTGAGTTGTATTGTTTGGTCCCGTACATCAAGCAAACAACACCTATAGAGAAGTTGCTAAAAATAGCACATGCACCAACAAGGCTGCATTTATGAAAGACAAAGCCTGTATACAGAGCTAAATCTTCTAGCATCAACACAAGAAGGAAGGCTTCAGCTCAATTTAAGAGATGACTAGATAATAACCATTCGTACCTGTGATGGAATATATGTGCCACAAATGCAAGGTTCAGATTTGTCGATCCCTCAACAATGTCCTTCGCAGTTAAATATCTTTTGCAGTTCATTCTGTCTGCATGCTCAAGAACTCTTTCTGCTCTTTCGTGTGGGTCCTTTGTATCCAGTGTGGATGGGCTTGCGTGTTCCGGTGCAAGAACATTAAGCAGATGCGCGTACGCCACTCCATCCTGAAAGGGTATGGCTTAATTATCACTATGGTGAAGCAACAAACACATCAAATTAAGCAGGGGGCATCTCAGACTATGATTTCTTCTTCTTTTGGCAAAAGATTAACTAATTTAACTAGTGAAAATTTCTGAACCTCGAGTAGTTTTATTTTGTTCTCTAGACGTAACACTAACGACTATGGTTCACCTATCCAACAACCTTTCACATATATCGAGTGAGCAAGTGAGCCTACAATCAAGAGTCCACTATCCATTTAATAAAGAAAAATAGAGTTCCACTCAGAATTGCAAAAACATCAGATTCATCAACTAGATGTTACAGATCCTACGAATAAAGACAGGAATTGCTGCAACTCTTACCTTCAAATCAGTGGAAAAATTGGTGATTTGTTTCTTGAAGCCTGCCTTGCCCAGCTGGAAGTTCATCCATCTCAGTAAAATCTTTTCTGGGGGTAAACTTATGAGATCCTCTAAGTCCTGCAAAATACAAATTACCCATATAAAGACTTGGTAATTCTTCTCCACCGTTTCTGTTTCCCCTCCTTAATAGGGTAAAAAAAAAAACAGAATATTTGAAACCTCTCTCACCTTCGTGTCATCCACCAATTCCACCAGTTGAGGGGTCTTCTTTAGGTTGAGGTCTGCCAATAGTTGGATCTGAAATTTTCAAAAATGCATGCAGCATAGTAAGACAAATGAAAGAATGAGAGCAAGTTGAGTAAATGTCCACGACTTCGAGACCCACACTTCCACACCGAAGGGAAGCCTAACCCTGACTCCCTACCAGTGTGATCCCAATATAACAAGCACACATACATGGACGATATCTATATTTACACAATTCACCTACCAACCTTTATTATCTGAGAAATCAATCCGAGTACCAGGTGAGGCTGTAAGAAAAACAATAAAAGATACTTCAGCACAAGAGAATGACTACAAAAATTGTAGTAATGACTGAGGAACGTAGAAGAAAAAGTTCTCGCTCACCCTTCCTTCTACCAAATCGTGTGCTCCAATATTAACCACTGTACAGCCAATAGCCTTGGCGGAGTTTAAACAAAGCGTGTGGTTCTCATTTCTCTCCCACGGATTAAGAACCGTTTTGGTGTTAATAGCGCGTTCATCTATTGTTCCGGGAACAGCAACATTAATCAACTTACTGCAAAATTCCGGTAAAACGTCAAACACTGTGAAATAGAATCTTTCCTACTTGCAATTCAGATTTAGCAATTTCACATGGATAAGATAAACACATACCAGAGAAGAACTCCATCTTTGATAAGGTCAAATAGACTATCCGTTGCAGGATCCAAAGGTAGATATTTCTTCAGGAACTTGTCATCCGCAAGATAGCTGTTTATATGAACAACATAAGAAGATTTCTCCGTTTCACTGATTGTGTGGCGAAGAGTTGTTGTTGCGGCATTAAGAAATGTTGCTGACATTTTTGTGTCTCCATGTTTTGATGTAGCTTGGGCTCTCAAAACTAAATATGCCTGTCCATTCGACATGGTTAAAGCAACGTGATCAATCCATCTCTCAAACCCAGGGAAGTCAATATTTACTTTTGCTAACCCACTTATCATAACGAATACTAAAGAAACACATTTAAAGTCTTACAACACCACTACGTTCAACTCAACTTTGTACTCATTGGAAACCATTCGATTAAAAAAACAACCGATTACGAGGTTGAGAATCACTTATATATCTACAATTGATTTTGCATGTAAAAGTTTCTGGACTGTTTAGCATAACCCACTTTATGAGAATTCTTCTAAATTCCAAAATACCCATTCCATTGAAAGGATGTGATAGAGAAATGGCAACATAAGATTAATGTATCAATGTATCAATATTTGATTGGCAAGAAAAAAAGATTGTGTAAAGATCTGCTTTAGACGCAGTTGACATATTTTACTTTTATGTGATACTATTTCTACTATGGTTATTCGAGGTAGTGGTGACAATGGTGGTACTTAACTTGTGGCTAAGGTGGTAGAGAGAAGATGCTGGTACATGGAAATGCAATATTCAGTTATGTATAAATAAACAAGCTCTAGTACTGATAGGGCAATGACGAGCACGCCTCCTCAACTAATGATACTATGGTTTCATATATTCCAGACAACTAGAACACAATATGAAGAGTAAGCAGTTTTCACAGAATCACATTCAAAAGCAAAGCATTCTATAAATCAGTACATTATATTATTATTTATACGGCATTATAAGATCCAAGTCATAACAGCATTTGAAGCTAGAAACAGTGCTCACGTAAGGGAACAAGCTAAGATTGCAATTGTTTTCCTTCCTATCAATAAATCTACTAACAATTGCATACGACATGACGAAGATGAGGAAGTGTAGAGACGTAAAACTCACTCTTAGGAAGGATTCAAAATCAATCTCTACTGCCATATCAGAGTAGGACTCCCCCAATATCCCTTGAATCTCTTCCGCCGTGTATGTTTCATTGAAAGCCTTTAATCTTGCCATAACAGTAGGCAAATCTCCCAGAGTAACTTTCCCTGATTTCGCCCTCAATGATATAAACTACAACACAATCCAAACAACAAATAGAAAACAGATTAAAAACACAAATGAGTAAAGAAGATTCAATAAAAATTGATCAAAAGATCTCAAGACAATAAATATACTACATACTTTGGATTTGAGACCTCGTAGCTCGACCTGAGTGAATTGACTTTGAAGCCATGGATCAGAAACATGTACACCTTCAAAGCTCATCTTTCCAAGAAACTCTATAAATCCAATCTAATTATCTCTACAAACCAATAAATCCAAAATTACAAACCAAATTTTAGATCCAAATTTTCAGATTCTCTCCATCATACATCATGCATCAAATGGCTCTACCATCAACAACAACAAAAAAACATTCAGAAAATGGAAAAAACGTTCAATTCAATGGAGTGAAAAAGGATGCATGTCACAAAAAGCAAATGTTGAAATTCTGTTGATTGATTGTTTGTTACACAAACGAAAGAAAAAAGAATCAATTATAAATAATAATTATTGGGAATTAAGAAGATTAATTAAAGAGAACGCAAAGTGCAAACCTGTTCACATATTCATGGTCTCATCGAAACAGGGTTCATGGCATGTTAAAAGTTTTGTTTTCTTCTTCAATAAGATTTTGTTTTCTTCTTCGTCGTCGTCTGTAAAGGGGATTATGGGGATGCAGTCAGAAGAAATCTGAAACACATTGATGGACGGACACGACTCTTTGTTTATTCATTTCAGATGATTCCAAATGGGACCCACCAACACGTTGTAATGAGACAACGGATTCACGTTGATCTCATGAACCAACAACTGTTTTATTAACACCGACGCGCCAAAGATTACCGGTTTTGGTTTTCACCAGCTCAGGTCTCGGTGGGAATAGTTATTAGGGTAACGATTCATTTGTGAGTACTGAACTCGTGATTTACGAAGTGACTCGTTATTTACGAAGTTACGAGTCATCCAAGATACCAGATTCAAGGTGTCCGCCTAGCCACTACGGTGGTTCAAGATACAATCTAAAAATGCCAAACAATTCAGCGACCAATGATTTGACGCCCAAATGTCGGACCGTTAGATTTTTAAGTTTAAAGAGAATCTGGTGGCTGAGATTTGAGCTCCTAATGGCTAGGCATTTGAACGCCAAATGGTTTGGCATTCTCAATATAACCGTTAGATTTAGATTTCAAACATAAACTCTGATAGGTAGGACTAAAAGCGCGCCAAACCAGTTGGCATTTTGAAAAAGTTTTTCAGCACCAAACCATTTGTCGCTTCTGTGTTGGTTCAAGCTGACATCCAAGCAAATGCTTTAACCTCATGTTGAATCAAGCAAAATGCAACATTTTTTCAACACTCTCTAGCTTTAATGTTGGATGTTGGATGACCATAGTGGTCAGCGTTAAGGGAAGTTTTTATGGGACAGGCAGATCCTAGATTTTCTCATTTTACTCCCACTGTGATATGAACAAACATGAAACATGGATGGAAATTTGTTGGTTTGCCCGTTGCGATCAAAAATGGGATCCATGCATTTTTTTTATGTGCCACGCGGTATCAGTTAGATTGTGCGGTCTATTTTCATTCGTTGACGGTCGTACTATAACCGCATGTTACTTTCACAATTTAAGATCCGATTACATTGTATTAATTCATTTTGTTTGTCAGTAAAAACTTAGAGGAGCGGATTTAATAATGGTGGTACAAATACGATAATGGGACCACTCAAGCATTGTTCGTTTGATTATATTTTTCATAGTGGAAAACTCAGCTTGGTTATCCACGTGAAACTGCCCTTGCAGTTAAATCATAAATGGAAATGTTATAACATTTTTCTTATAGAGAAGATAAAATTCCTTACAGAAATGATTCATTCAACATACTATTATAGTGTTGTTCACTAACAAAACCATACGTACACACCATATGTGTGAATATAACAAAAACCGTAAACCAAATGCTTATCATGCGCTATTGTAGCTCCTTGTCCTGCACCACATCACTGTCTGTGGTAATATCCCCTTCAAACTGATAGGAGCAACAAGCATCTTGAGCTTCGATCTTAGCAGAGTAACTTGGTAAGACTTGAAATAAGCCTACGACTATGTCAAACTGCAAGTGCACAACGTCTATTGGAGACAAAGCAAATACAGGTCGATCCCACAGAGACAAGGTGGGTGTAAAGATGATTCTAAGGTCTTTACTAAACTGATTCAATGATACGTAACACAAAAGGATTTTTGTTGTGTTGAAACGACAAAGATATTTGATAGTAACAGAAACAGTAAAGCGAGATGCAAAGCAAGTAAATAGAACAAATGATGAGAGGGTACTAGGGCCTTTGAGTCCACCACTAACTTACACTAGTTGTTCTGCTCGTAACACTAACCTTGTCCTTATAACTGATAACAAAAGGGATGTCAATCCTTTGTATATCTAAGGTCACTTTGATATGAGTGATTCAATCACAACTAAGGTATTTCTCCTAAGCATTAACTGTCTTTTCAGGGCACAACTATTCAAAAGATCAATATATGGGATTAAGCATGAGTTGTAGTTCTTCAACACAGTATTATTCTAACTACAATGGATTATACATTCAACACGGTTTATTCTAACTACAATGGATTATACATGGCATACACTGTGAAAGTAAAGTATTGAAGTCCTAAGATTGAATTTTATTCTAAGATAATTAAGCACAACAAGATTACTGCCATTAACATGAATAACAAGTAGCAAACTAGGGCTTCATCTAAAACCTAGCCACCAAGTGAATTTAGAACACAATGAAGATGATTAAAACACAATAGAATTAAGATAACTAGTTGGTCCAATCTAAATTTTTGGATGATTACATAATTCACTTCGCACCTTTACCCACATCTTCTTACCAGAACCCTATTTATACCCAATTCTCTTATCAAACACTAGAATTTGATAATTAGAAGACAACCACTCACTCAAAATGCTTTTTCCCGAAAAACCCCTTTTGCAATTCGACTTTCCAGCTCTTTGATTTTATGTTTGCTTTTGAAGATAACCCTAGCTTCATCTCTCTCAATCCTAGCTTATATCACATTCCCTTGGTTCTTTTCCACAAACATTTTGGAGAAGAAGGTAAGATAGAGATAGATGGGGACTAAGAGGTTGATTGATGGCACCTAGGAAGGTTGCTCAGATCAGAACTGGTCGGGTAAAGAGTTGATTGATGGGGGAAGGTGAACTGAGAGGTGTAGGTGAAGTGATGGGTTTTTGCAGACGGGAGAAGATGAGAAAGCCGTACAAGGGAGTGTTTGGCTTTCTGTTCGATTTGGTGAAGGAAATAGGAGTATATGGTGTGAGGCAGACGTAGCAAGATCTGATGTATCGCGTGGATCTTCCGTTGGATATTGTGCATCTCTATCAAATCTAATATTTCAGACATGGCAGCGGGTTTGGGTCTAGGATCTTGGGTTTTATCATTTCTAGGCCCATGTCTTGTTCAAGGCTAAGAATCTCAAGCCCACTTCTAGTTTTAGGACGTGAAAACAACATTCTTCACTTGCGGACGAGGTGCAAAAGACATTCTTCACTGCCTCCCAGCTGGAGCTTTGTCACCTCTCTTCCGTTGCTACCAATTCTCTGGTCTTCTAGTTTCTCCATTTTTCCAAGCTTTATTTACTACCTAAAAACACAAAATTAATTAGTACAAATATTTATTCTTGAAAACAATGAAAATATAGAATTTGGGATAATATATGATTTTAAAGCGCAAAAGATGAGTTAAATGCCAATAAAAATGTGTAGAAATATGCACTATTTGGCACTCATCAAATACCCCCAAACCTGAATTTTACTTGTACTCAAGTGAAACAGAAATTAATAAATCCTAATTATACCACTGTCGCAGGTCTACCGAATGCATTTAGCGTATGCACTAAGCCTTTAAACCCCTAGGTGTCCCTAGTTGAACGAGTTGTAGTCTCGTGAGGGTTTACCAGAGGTGTACCCACAAAACGTTCTCCAACTTCAAAGCGTAATGGAGTCAAAAGCATCCAAGGAGCTATGAGGACATAGAGTTTCTGCATGCTAGTAACACGAATTTAGAAACACCAAAGAACGCATTCTCATCCTTAACAAATTGAGCGAGAAATAGCCATACCATATGAAAGAATTAGGGTTCGAGAGTGATCACAAGCCTCGACTTCTGCCTCACCAATAGGGTTTTATGATAATTGCACTCAAAAAGACCGCTTTTTTAGTCTCTCATGTGTGCAGACAGGAATAAAGAGAGAAATCCTGCACACGTTGAATGGTGGGAAGGAGAAACCTTCCGAAATAATTTCTGGAGACTCCACAGAATTTGGACAAAAAGAATCTTTTTCTGATGATCTCTAAGAAAGGAAATCAATCATTAGCAAGGATGGGAGTACTCACTTACCTTCACATCCGATCGGCAATCACCACTCTCACAACATCCATAGAAACGTCTTCAATCTTCGGTCTTCAACTGTTGATGTTGAACTTCTGAACTTATAGTAACTTTGAAAATTTCTGATTTTTTTTTTTTTTCAATTTCCTTGTTGCTTGAATTTTCCTCTTAAATTTCTTCTTTACTATGGTGGTTATTAAACAAAACTGAAAACAAAATGTTATTTATTTTTTTTATTTTTTTGATCAAAACGACAAACTGAAAATAACAAACTGAATAATAAAACTACTAAAGCTATGGAGGAAGGACTTTATCACTCAATTCTTCACAACTTGTATTGTCTTGATTTCATAAACTTCACTAATTCTCATCTTATTTTCTTTTCTTTGCTCTTGTAAAATACCTCTTCAAATGTGTATAGAATTCTGCTCTTTTTACTGTATCTTCACTTTGAATAAGAATTTTACTTTTCCTTGAATTGTTGCATGTAAACCTTGGACTATCTCATCTTTCTCCATATAATTTGACGTTGCTCTGCTCGTTGATGATGATCTGTTTCTATGGACCTGTTGATGTTGTCGAGTGAGAGAATGGTGCTAACTGCCAATCAAACTACAAGAAGGAGTTTTCATCTTTAAACGTCATCCTCATGATTGACGGAATTAGCACTCAAGAGATCAAAAATAATGCTGAAAGTGGTGCGAAGTTGGGTAGCTCACCATTCCTACTCGGAATTTACGTACGGTGACACACACTCTAAAAGGACTTTTTAGATAGTCACAAAAAAATTGAAGGTCGGTGCCTCGCTTGATGAAAAAATAGGTAGTCTCCACTATGGGTGATTGATCATAACTCTACTACCAAATATCTTTGCAGCACCTAATTTGCCCACCGGCATGGTTAAATCCAACTTTAACGCTCTAACAACCAAGAAACCCGATTGTGTTCTCCAGTACTTCCAAGTTCAGTTATTTCGGTCAGACTCTCTATGTAAACATAGCTAGAAGCATGCTAGTGACTCTAAAATGTCTAAAAGTTGGAGGTTTTATGCAGATATTTACAAAGATTTGAAAGATATATTTTTTTTTTATTATTTTTATAAATGCAAAAGACTAAAAACTCTATATGCAAAATACTCCCCCAAACCTAAATCCAACATTGTCCTCAATGTTTTAAAATATGATTGAAATTACAAGAATATACCAGGAGAACAACGCAGAGAAGATATTAAGGGAAGAGATTACCGGTACGTCGGCGAAAGAGAGATTAAAGCTTCATTATTCAAGGCTAGAATCCAACATTTTCAGCTAAGATCATATTGGGTTAGCACAATATAAAAGAAAAAGAAGACTCAACTGACTCAAGATACAAAATATGACATTACCTACTGGATTATGTACAAGAAAATTTCACCATAAACCAACAGCCTAAAGAGTTGAGGATCAACCCAAAAGACGGAATGCAGAAATATCAACAGTCTCAAACATAGATAACATGAAAGGGTGATCAAGACTGTGGATATAACTGAGCTACCTCCAAACCTGGATTTTTCAACGGATATACTTTTGGACATAAAATCTCGCAGTTTTGGAAGTTCATCATGCACAAGGTCTAGTTCAAAATGAACTATGTTAGGAACTGGCGGAGAAACAAGAGTGCATTCCAACTGTGGCTCCTCAAAGGTATCATATTTAGCCGAAAAATAGTCCAAGAGGACTTGGGAAGCACACATTTCCAATCCTAGATTAGGTACTCTCAGAATAGTTGGTTTTACAATTTTGTTACAAACCAAATCTAGGTTGGGTGCAAGATTACCAGTTTGTGACATGGGCAGGGAAGTTGGTACGTCTAAGTTATTTTCATGTATATAATCATTAGTACCAAGACACACTCTCCTAAAGTCAGAAACAGGCATATCATGTTCATTTTCATAGAACAATTCATCAAGCCCTAGTTCATAATCATCATCATCCAAAACCTTCGTGTCATGCATAAGAGAATTAGAGGGAGCAACATACTGTGTTCTGGGCATGGAATCAGATGCATTTAAGTTACATTCATTTTTAGGCTCAAAAATATCACTATGCAGTCTAGTATTCTCAATACAGAAACAAATAGTGCTCTATTATGCTCACAGTCATTGAACAAATCAGCAAACCCCAATTTAGTATCATCATCATCATCAAAAGATTTATTCTCATGCATCGGCAAATCGGAAGAAGCATCATGTTGGGACCTAGGTAGGGAATCATACACACCAATTATATTTTCATGCAGAAGAGTATTAGTGTCAACAGAAGATTCATCCTTCCATAAGTCAAATACGAGTTGTGCATCATGCTCACTTTCACAGAACAATTGCACAAGACCCAAATCAGTATCAACATCACATGTATATGCAAATGGAATACTAGAAGAAACATCATTTATGAAGGTCGAGGCGGAGAAGCCTAATGTCTCTGAACTCAAAGGTTCCACAATATTTTCAGCATAAACATGTTCTTCTAACATAACATCATAATCATCATCATCATCATAACAGAAATGCGATGCCATATTCACGATCATAGTATCTCTAGTCCAATCATTTACCTTTAGATTAGGTTCATGTTCAATATTAGTAGCTTGAGTAGGAATATAGACACTATTTTCAAAATTTATTTTAGGGCAAACAATCATTTTATCCTGAAATTCCTCTATCTCCTCCTTTTGTAAATGAAGCAGATTCATTTTTAAGCATGTATTAAGTTGGTCAATGGAGGGAGAGTCTTCAATAGTGGGTATCCTCATTTCATATGGATATTCAATACATGGTTGAACATGAGGGTCACTACATAAAGGAAATTCAGAAGCATTGATATATGGTTTATCATGCAATAAATTCAATTCAAATCTAGCATTATTTTGTTTGATGTGTATGAGATTTTCTTCCACATGTGGCCTACAAGAGGTCGGGGAAGTACAAAATTGTTCAACTTCCCACTGTGGTGAATGATACATGTGTGCATGGTAATTAAGGTCTGTAAAATACTGATCGCAACCTTCTAAAGGTTGATTATGGTCCCAATGACTACCATCATCATAATCTGTGGGCATTTCATATTTTGGATTTTAATGGCCTTCTCTAGATTGCCTATAATCATGCAAAATATAGCAATTCTCAACAGGATGGCCTAAGCTACCACATAAGTTACAAGCATAGATTTTAGATTGCCTAGGTGAATTAGATACAACAAATTTCTCATGTATTTGCATTTCTAAAGCTGTGATTTGAGCTTCTAACTGATTCAAAAGTGATGAGTGTGAGCTGGGCATTATAAAAATGTTCATTTTCACTCTGTGGTGGATGATACATCTGTGAATAGTCATTAGGGTCCATGTGTTGAGGCTCGGGACTATGAATATGTCAAAAAAAATCCCTATCACTATTGACATATATCATGGTCCGTGGGAGGCTCATAACGTGAAGCATGCCCGTAAGCAAGTTCTCTAATAGATTTGTGCTCATCCCCAGTTGTAGACCAAAATCCTGACATGATTTTTTTTTTATTATTGTTGAATTGAAAATATGATATCCTAAATGCTACTAACAAATCCTAAACAGAATGATGCATGCATAAATTATATAAAACACAACAGTACAGGATTACAAAAAATGAGAATTAACAAGGAAAATTAAAAATGTTGTTGTTGTACCAATGGCAGAGAACTCCGACGTCTATCAATCTAAACTGGGTTTCTATTGGTTTTAAGGCAATAAAAATATGGGTCAACTAACGAGAGGCTAACTTGATGAGTGCAGAACCATCCCCTTCACCGCCTTCACCCATACCGTTCACAAACCCATCATCACCTTCCTCCATCACCAACAACCCCATCAGTAGCACCTTTTTCCGCCACACCTAAGTCGTGGTTATCTCTCACATAGCTTCTCATAACCCTAGAAGCTAAGTTAGAGATAAACAAGACTAGGGTTTTCTCTATCACCACAAGCAAGGCTACCAAAGACGAAGTGACAAGAGGAGAGCTCGATTCAGAGGCTATCAGAGTATGGGTTGCATTTAATTTGTGTTTTAAAGTAAATTAGGGTTTGATATTTTGAGTGGGTTGCATGTATAAATAAAAGTGAGGGGTGTGCGAAAAACTCCATGCCTGGGTTAGCCAGTGTATCAATTAGGGTTTAATTTGTAGTTTAATTGTTTATTTTGATGTTTTAATTTAGTTTGTTAGGGTTTCAATGAAGCCCTAAATCTATGTTGTGATTTTAACTGAGTTTGAGCCAATCTTGAGTGCTTAATTACAACTCCCTTGACTATTTGTTAACAAAAAATGAAGCTCGATGTTAAAAAACCAATATTAAAATTGATTCAATTAAGTAATTATCAAGCAAAGACGCCAAATTTTTGTTGTCGTGTTTAAACCCCAAACTTTGTTCTCACCTCATTTACCTTCATTGTTTGACATCCGAGAAAGGCTATTGTGCTACAAATGAATGCCCACCTCCTATTTTTCGCAAGCCTTGAATCTCCTTTGTTCTTACCTACGTTAATGGAAGTTTATCTTAACCACAAACAACTTTCCAGGCCTACCACAACTCGTATTTGTTAACAAAAAATGAAGCTCAGATGTTAAAACCAATATTAAACCATTCAGGCTAAGCAATTATCAAGCAAAGACGTCATTTTTGTAGTCGTGTTTAAGAAACTTACCTCCGGTGTGCATCCGAGAAAGGCTATTCGGAAATGAATGCCCGTTATTTTCGGTTGAATCTCCTTTGTTCTTACCTACTTAATGGACAACACAAACAACTCCGCGAGAACGTCCAAGAATGTGAACATTAATAAGGACGTCCAAGAATGTGAACATTAATAAGGACCTGCCTTCCTTTTCTTTTGCCAATATGGTGTCTCCCAGTCACCTGATAACACTACACTTGACATTTTAGCAATAATTGAATCCTACAGAAACAACTAAATGGTAACAATAACAACACGAAAGAAAAATGACCAGCGGCATGGTACGCTGCAGTAGTCAAGCATACCAACAGAACACCAAAAGAAACAATGATTCTATATTAGCTAAGTGGGATACATATAAATTACAAACACATAAGACAAACTACAAGTATTAGTACTTAATGAGAAGAAAAAGGAATTTATGTACAAGACCAGGGAATTGATGACCTACACTAACAAAACTGCTAAGACAAACTTTTACTTATTAAGCTATCTATGTACATACTACGCAGCATAATTAGCTACTGGACAAGACTAGAACATAAACTAATTTATGTTGGTGTATGCTAAAGACAAGCTACAGGTGAGAAAGAAGACTAAGTAGACGAAACTATGGACATAAAAAGGAAATGATTAAAACCTACAGGTGCAAAAATGATGTGAACTATGGTATCAAGAGATTCAACAATTATTCAAACCAGGCTACAGGACACCTAAAGCTACATATGCAACTGAATTAGACACTCATTTTTTTTTTTTTAGGAATGAAATGATATGAGATGAGATGCAGGTGGAGCTAAAACAAGATGGAGATATGCAATGAAATTGAAAATTAAAAATTGCAGCTAAGTTTTAAACAAATATATACAGCCTACAAATGCTAAAAGCTAGAAATTTGAAATGGAACAGGGTACAATAATTTGCACAGATGCAGAATGCAAAGGAAAACTAAAAATTACAGCTAAACTAAAACTAAGATGCAGACCAAAACTACAAAGAAATTATGTGAAAAACAGCTACAAGCTCTCTAACCTAAACCAAACTTATGCTAACACGGAAGAAAGAACAACAACTATGCTGAAAATCATAAATCTAGACAAGTATATACACAACCCAGCTAGAACCTAGTAAAGTGAAGATGGATCTTCAGCTGCAGGACATGATGCAAGATGCAGGACAAACAGAGATACAAGTGACATGAACTGACATAAACTCAACTAAATAAAGTAATGAAAAACTAAGAGTAATACTAACACAAGAATGCAGATTATATGACAGACGGGTCACACAGCTAGGTTATACTATAATGACACAGAAAAATGCAACAGAACACAACTACACACTATACTAACAACATGAAAACAAAAACATCTAAACACATATATACAGGGTTATATGAAAATCTAAAGTGGAGCCAAAGAAACAATTACACCGCTACCGAGATTTTCGAGTCCCCAGGAGCAAAGAGGAAAGATTCTCATTGCGCCAAAAACTTGGTAAGACTAAAGAAGCCTATAAAGTAATGAAAAACTAAGAGTAATACTAACACAAGAATGCGATTATATGACAGACGGGTCACACAGCTAGGTTATACTATAATGACACAGAAAAATGCAACAGAACACAACTACACACTATACTAACAACATGAAAACAAAAACATCTAAACACATATATACAGGGTTATATGAAAAATCAATAAAGTGGAGCCAAAGAAACAATTACACCGCTACCGAGTCCCCGGCAGCGGCGCCAAAAACTTGGTAAGACTTGAAAGAAGCCTACGACTATGTCAAACTGCAAGTGCACAACGTCTATTGGAGACTCAGCAAATACAGGTCGATCCCACAGAGACAAGGTGGGTGTAGAGATAATTCTAAGGTCTTTACTAAACTTATTCAATGATACGTAACACAAAAGGATTTTCGTTGTGTCGATACGACAAAGATATTTGATAGTAATAGAAACAGTAAACCAAGATGCAAAGCAAGTAAATAGAACAAATGATGAGGAGGGTACTAGGGCCTTTGAGTCCACCACTAACTTACACTAGTTGTTCTGCTCGTAACACTAACCTTGTCCTTATAACTGATAACAAAAGGGATGTCAATCCTCTGTATATATAAGGTCACTTTGATATGAGTGATTCAATCACAACTAAGGTATTTCTCCTAAGCATTAACTGTCTTTTCAGGGCACAACTAATCAAAAGATCAATATATGGGATTAAGCATGAGTTGTAGTTCTTCAACACAATATTATTCTAACTACAATGGATACATGGCATACACTGTGAAAGTAAAGTATTGAAGTCCTAAGATTGAATTTTATTCTAAGATAATTAAGCACAACAAGATTACTGCCATTAACATGAATAACAAGTAGCATACTAGGTCTTCATCTAAACCCTAGCAAGTGAATTTAGAACACAATGAAGATGATTAAAACACAATAGAATTAAGATAACTAGTTGGTCCAACTGAAATTGGATGATTACATAATTCACAGAGAACCCTATTTATACCCAATTCTCTTCTCAAACACTAGAATTTGATAATTAGAAGACAACCACTCACTCAAAACGCTTTTTCCCGAAAAACCCCTTTTGCAATTCGACTTTCCAGCTCTTTGATTTGATATTTGCTTTTGAAGATAACCCTAGCTTCATCTCTCTCAATCCTAGCTTATATGGTTACTGTTTTGGAGAAGAAGCTAAGATAGAGATAGATGGGGACTAAGAGGTTGATTGATGGCAGCTAGGAAGGTTGCTGAGATCAGAACTGGCCGGGTAAAGAGTTGATTGATGGGGGGAGGCGAACTGAGAGGTGTAGGTGAAGTGATGGGTTTTTGTGGATGGGAGAAGATGAGAAAGCCGTACAAGGGAGTGTTTGGCTTTCTGTTCGATTTGGTGAAGGAAATAGGAGTATATGGTGTGAGGCAGACGTAGCAAGATCTGATGTATCACGTGGATCTTCCGTTGGATATTGTGCAGCTCTATCAAATCTAATGTCTCAGACATGGCAGTGGGTTTGGGTCTAGGATCTTGGGTTTTATCATTTCTAGTCCCATGTCTTGTTCAAGGCTAAGAATCTCAAGCCCACTTCTAGTTTTAGGACGTGAAAACAATATTTTTCACTTGCGGACGAGGTGCAAAAGACATTCTTCACTGCCTCCCAGCTGGAGCTTTGTCACCTCTCTTCCGTTGGTACCAATTCTCTGGTCTTCTAGTTTCTCCATTTTTCCAATCTTTATTTACTACCTAAAAACACAAAATTAATTCGTACAAATATTTATTCTTGAAAACAATGAAAATACTGAATTTTGGATAATATATGATTTTAAAGCGCAAAAGATGAGTTAAATGCCAATAAAAAGGTGTAGAAATATGCACTATTTGGCACTCATCATAACGCATGGATCATGAAGTGCCTTTATGAAGATATCATCAAATACATCAAGAGCCTTTGACTGTACTGATTCTCTTATAAAATGATAATCCAAATGAAAATGGTTTATTCTAGAATGCATAACTATATTGAAGTAAGAGAGACATAACATATATATTATCACAGCCAAGTCTGGGAATGCCATAGATAGAGAAATGAATATCTTGTAACACGTAAAAAATCCAAATTATTTATGTAGCATTATGAGCCAATATCTTGTATTTTGCTTCAATGTCGGATCTGGCCACAGTGGTGTGTTTCTTGAAAGACTAAGAAATGATATTTGAGCAAAGATAAACACATTGTCCACCAGTAAACAATCTATCATCAACGCAAATAACCCAATCAACATATAAGAAACCTAGAAGAAAAAAAGATCATTTGCTGAAGTGTAGATCAAAACCCGAAGTACCCTTGACGTATCTCAGGATTTTTTTAGCTGTTACTATATGAGGAACTTAAGTATGATGCATGTGTTGACAAACTAGAATCACAACATAAGAGAGTTTTGGTCTTGTTCATGTAAGATAGTGTAGAGGACCTATCAACGATCCATATTTGTAGGATTGTCAATAACCTCACTAACATCCTTACTTAACTTGACAGATACAGTGATGGGAGGTTGACAAGATTTTGCACCTTCCTTGTGATGCTTATTCAAGAGATATACATGATACTTTGCTTCAGATAGGAAAAGATAATCAGAATCCATTTTGATCTCAAGATCCAAGAAATAACACAAATTTCCTAAATTTTTGATAGGAAATTGAACTTGCAGGTGCGAAATGACTTTCTGAAAAAATTTAGAAGATAAAGTTATGCGAAAAATGTTAGAACATTGCTCGGTTGAACCCACCATGCATTGGTATGTCAAGGTTGGTTGTCATATTTAGTTTCAAAACTCAAGGTCGTTGGATTATATTACTAGTGTCAACTTCATTACATTAGACTAGAAAATCTAGAAATGCTGAGACATACAAGTATTTCTTTGAAGACCTATCGACATCAACAAACACATCATTCTTCTGTTTGAGGTTAGTAATACAAGATTGACTTCTTTTCATTTGTATCTACGTTACTTTCAAGTGGTTTAGATTGAAAACATAACATGTGGAGTTATATATATAACTCTAGTATTAGAGACTTGATCATATTATTATCATCAGACTGTCAAGGAGGAATATACAATTGTATCACAACTTATGTCTATTGAATTATGAAGTACAACGCTTATCTTTTGAACTTCCTAATTGCGACATATGCACTATCTGTGTAACTTGTTACTAGATTGTGTAATGAGGCTAGGATTGATCTCATGCGTGGAAAACTATGATAAACTACATGAGTTTAGAAGTATACTTGCGAAAATTGTTTCATAATTGAAAGGAATCAATGAGATTGGAATTATGATTCCTATTGGGGATCTATAGTACGATTAATCCCTACCTATTGGGAATTGATAGCAGAACCGATCTGAAAAAGCAGGGGTACAACAACCACACCCAATATTTCGATTTGCAATCTGTATAGACTAACTCCAATATACTTTTAAGAGAATTAACTAGACAGTCAGACTCAATCTTAATAAAAGTATATTAAAGAGTTATATCTCTCTTTCTCGATTCAATACTTACTCAAGCAAATAGAAATATGCGATTCTAATTGAATACAAGAGAAAACACTTGAATGGTACCAAAGACCAATGTTCAAGGATCAATCAATTTCAATGAACAACCAAAGGTTGGATTTCCCAATTGATCGATTCAAACGCACAACCTGTGATATTTCAATTATATAACAAAATATAATGCGGAAAAGAAATAACACAGACACCAGAAGTTTTGTTAACGAGGAAACTGCAAATGTAGAAAAACCCAAGGACCTAGTTCAGATTGAACACACACTGTATTAATCCGCTACAGACACTAGCCTACTACAAACTAACTTCTATCCGGGACTGTAGTTGAACCCCAATCAATCTCACACTGATCCAAGGTACAGTTGCGCTCCTTACGTCTCTGATCCCAGCAGGATACTACGCACTTGATTCCCTTAGCTGATCTCACCCGCAACTAACAGTTGCTATGACCCAAAGTCGAAGACTTTAATAAACAAATCTGTATCACACAGAAAAGTCTACGGTAATAGATAAATTTCTCTCCCACAGAAATACCTACGAATTTTGTTCCGTATTTTGATAAATCAAGGTGAACAGGAACCAATTGATAACCCGGACTTATATTCCCGAAGAACATCCTAGTATTATCAATCACCTCACAATAATCTTAATCGACTAGCGAAAAAAGATATTGCGGAATCACAAACGATGAGACGAAGATGTTTGTGACTTCTTTTATATCTTGCCTATCGGAGAAATCAATCTCAAGCCAATATTTACGATTGTACTTAGTACGATAAAAACAGCAAGATCAGATCACACAACTACGAGAAAGTATTATCGGTCTGGCTTCACAATCCCAATGAAGTCTTCAAGTCGTTAACCTACAGGGTCTCGATAGAAACCTAAGGTTAAAGGAGAATCGACTCTAGATTATACAACTAGTATCACACAAGAGGTGTAAGGATTAGGTTTCCCAGTTGCTAGAGCTCTCCCTTATATAGTCTTTCAAATCAGGTTTTGCAATCAATGTTAGCTTGGTAACAAAGCATTCAATATTCACCGTTAGATGAAAACCTGATTAGATTCAAGCTAATATCTTTCAACCGTTAGATCGAAACTTAGCTTGTTACACACAAATGAAATGCATATTTTTAGGTTTATGTAACCGTACCCAAACATGTACATTTAGTTGGTTCAACAATAGTTAACCAAATGGTTAGCCATATGAGCACTTTCATATCAACCATATTCTTCTTTACCATAACTAGTTCAAATGACTCAAATGAACTAGTTAGAGAGTTGTTCAATTGCTTAGATCTTTATAATAGACACAATTGAAACAAAAACGATTTGATTCACTCGAATCGATTCATGAACTTTATAGCCACGGTTTGCAATTATGCATTCCTTTGTTTATATAGGTTTAAGTTCACAAATAATCGTTTTTTGAAAATAACCAACTTAAGTACGCGAACTGGTACGCGGATTTAAGTACCCAAAATAAGTTTGTTTTTAGTTTACAAACTCTAGCAGAATTTCTTGGGATGAGAACTTCCGACAGTACGCGGACTTGGTACGCGGACTCTAGTTCCGGTTTTCCTGAGCAGCAAAGTACGCATACTTTGGTTCAAGGAATAAGGACTTACACACATATGTGTTACCACACAATGTTTATATCCTTCCATGGTTATATAATCTAAACTCTCATTTCAATCATTGAAACATTCTTAGAGGACGTTATATTGTTGTTATTCACAAACCATTTTTCGTCAAAGCCATTTTCAAGTGATTGAAACTTAATATGACTTTCATCACTAGTAAAGATGAAGTTGGCCAAAGCAAAAGCTTACCAACACATATTTCGAGAAATAGATAAGCGAGATAAACTCGGCTCGAAATAGCAAATGTGTATAATCATAGTCTATATAGCAAAACGAATTTTGTCTCAAGATAGGAGATAGAGTAGATAGACTTTTGAGTGATAGATAAGTTCAAGTCTCCACATACCTTTTAGTCGATGAAGTTCCACAAGTTCCTTGAGTAGTTCTTCGTCTTTGTATGATGATCGCCATGGAATCTTGAGCACAACTACACTTTCTATCCTAGTCCGAGACTTAGCTAATAATAGACTAGAAATCAAGACTTATAGTTTTGATCACTAACATTGACAAACATGCTTGAGATAGGAACACATGCAAGTTCGACCGAGCAGTGCTCTAACAATCTCCCCCTTTGTCAATTTTAGTGACAAAACTATCAATACATATGGAATACAAAAATGGATAAATAAACTTTTGTAGCTTCTCTTCCACATGCCTGATCTTCTTGGTTCTTCAACATTACTCGAAATCTTTGTCACTTCCAAGTACTCCAATGATTCCAAGGGTTGTAAGTTTAGCATCATCGTTGTTGAAAATCCGTAGCCATAACAATGAGAAAACAAGAATTCTCAATCATTGTTACACAGTGTCATAGTATTATTACACAACATCAAAGTTCAATTGCATCACAACTTCACTATGGTGATATGTATCACTCCCTCTTAGTCAATACTCCATCTCACATGGAAACCACTCCCCCTTACATAATGATCCGAAAACCATATGTATTTGTAGTGTCAACTACACATTAATTATCCCCCTTTTTGTCAATAAAATTGGCAAAGGTACGAAAACTAGTGGGATCCTAATGAAATTTCCATAGAGACATTTCATGATCAAAATCAAGCACATATCAACTTTTTAGATGCAATCATATATCCGAAGCTAAATGCTTTCATCAAGGAGTTTATTAATATACAAGATAACCCCTATAATATTCCACAGCGGCACTCCCCACAAAGATTTGGCAATTAAGCACAAGTTCAATTAAGAACTCTCCCCCATAAAATGTCATTCCCGAAATAAAAACAAGAGCGACCTTACTTTCACGAGAAAAGATGGATTTCTTTGTACATAACAAATCACATACGAATATGAATTTGAATCCAAATAATACTCAATTAAATTAACCACAAGAAAACCCATGATTAATCTAATCGGAAATGCTCAACATAAGAGAACTTACGGAGCCGCACAGTATATACATAAAATATGGATCAGGGAAGATCAATACTGCGGAATAAACTAGGACTCATTCTATTTTCCATCACTATTTGCACAATGACATACAATAGACACAATCCTCGTAAACAAAAGTTTTATCCTTTCTTTCATCAAAATATGACATAAAAGGCTTTAACTTTTGTAATGCCAAAAGTTCATTCATTCTTTTATTAATACATGCATATCGACATATGAAAGACTTAAATTTTGACAAAGTATAGGACAATCATAATTCACGGACGCAAACACACATATCCCATTACAAATTGCAATATATGAAACCATAAAGATTAATACTGCAAAAATCATCTTCCAAACATTTTTTTTTTTAGAATTTAAACAAATAAACCTAAAAACATGAAGATGAAAACGTTGGACATAGCTATGTGTAATTACAATAACGGCTATTCCAAACTCTAGTTATTCTTCTAAATAAAACAAGAAAAAGAAATTCTCATCAGAAGATTTACTAGAACGTTAAGACCTTTGAAGAATTATTTATCGTCCCCGAACTCCTTGTCGTCAACAACCATTGGGACATAAGGTTCATGAAGATAGGAGTTAATATCAATAAACCTTCTTGACTGATGTCGAACCAGGGCCTTCTGAATCTCATGAGTCTTAAACACAAAATCCTATATTTGTTGAATCTCCTTTCGTGTCTCCTTCAAAACTTCAAGAACATCAAAAAACTTCTGAGAATTTGAAGGAACAGCTCCTGGCTTCCTCACATTCATTCTTTTTCTTTTCAATGTCAGATATAACGGAGATTTCTCTTTTTCCTTCATGATTGATGGCTTGACAATCATATCAACATCTTTTCCATCAAAAGACATGATGCTTGGAGTATCCATAAACGTATGGGTTTGTGAGAGGAAATCACAATTTAACTCAACATGTAGTCTTAAGATAAAAGAAGTTTCAGGGAAGGAAAAAGGAATGTAGGGTTACGCAACCTTTAACAGGTTCGTGCACGCACAATTCTAAACCCTAGAAAGGGTAAAATTGTCGAGGATAACCCTCCTTTATTGATAGACGGGGAATTCCAAAAACAACAAAACTAAGGAAAGAAGAAAACAAAATTTTCCTAAAGCCTGAGAGGTGCACAACCTTGTCTCTTTTGATCAGGCACATGAGACAAGATCTACAATCAACACATTCAAGTTGTGTTCCGGTGAACAACAATTTGTCCACCATGTTCCTCTTGAGAGGAATCCACAAACCTTTGTCTATCAAAACGATTGGACCATACTTTCTTCTCTAATGGTCTTGTTTTATCCTTGGAATCTAACTTCTTAGACGAAGATAAAATCTTACATACCTCAGCGGTCTTCTGAGCAAGTTTAAGCTTGTTTGCTAGTCGATTTGCTCTTCGTTGAAGTTTGCTGACATGTCTCAATTTGTGTTTGTACTTGTAACTGATGATTATTTTCAATGATGTTGTAGTAATAGGTTCGTTGAGACTTGTGAAGATTGTGCTTTTAGATTTAAATATTAAGACTAACAAAAAAAAAAAATTTAAAGCTGACTATTTTAGAGAGACCGGGGTTCCGGATTTCACCATTCACCAAAATTCATGTGATTTAATGTTAATGTTTATCATGCAATTCTAGACAATATAACTTCAATCAAAAGAAATTGTGATTCTAATCATTGCCTAAATTAGATTTTCAAAACATCAATTGTTAATCGCAAGCATGAAGTATCAAAAGCCCTAAACTAAGCATACTTCATCAAGAGAAAACACAACTAATTAATAAAAATCATTTACTCAATTTTTATTCGGTGCAAATAATCATAAAAGAATTGCATAAATAAATTTAAATAAATTTTACCACATAACTTTTGGAAGAATGGCTTCCTCCGTCGCCCCAGAGGATGGGTTCAGCTTCTCATCATGGAAACACGCTCAAAAGGTGATTTCATTGCTCAAATAGGTGTTTACAAAGATGAAATATAGAGAAAATGATTAAAACCGGGTGTTTGAAACGCTTATAATTGTTGCAAAACACTGTTACAGAGAGCGATAAATGTGTACTGTCACTGTTAATGTATCTCTACGACCCCTAGTTATGCCGTTGTCAATGTAGCTTGAACGACAGTCTCAAGGCGTCTTATGTTCTTCGTGTTCTTCACGACAGCAGCAGAAAACAATTTCCCTGCAACTCGATTTTACCCTCTGTTGATGCTCTAAACTTCTACCAAAAACTCTCCTCCCCTTCTCTGACCTCCGAACACTCTTTATATAGCAAACATGAACAAGAATCTTCGCAGTAAAGTCTCCAATTCTTCTCATTACTCGGGAATAAAATATTTCCATTTTTACGGGATAATTTCCTTCTTTATCTACTTCTTATTTTGCAGGTAGGCTAACACACTCCAAACAGACCACAACACGTTCCAGAAATGCTGTAGAGGATTAATATTCACTGTAACCACACGAAATCCCGTGAAACACTTATCCCGTTGACGTGCTGCCCTGTTTTCTTCTCTCGAATTATCTAGCCAAATTCAATCGAACCAAAGGCCTTTACCAAGCCTTGTAAGCCCAATCACGTCATCCCAATGAGTTTCAGTCGTTGAATCTTATCAAATCATCCCAAATCTCGAACCAGAAATTTGTTCTTCTGCTGGCCATTATTTCCCGCCAAAACTGGAATTTTGAACGATGAAGATGAGTAGCCCCCTATCCAGTGTAGGGGTGCGAATAACAGGTGCCCAACTGAGGTGCCTCTTATCCAAAGTGAGGGTGCCTTTAGTACTTTTCTCCGGGGGTCCAAATAGCACTTTTTGAGCAACTTTTTCCACACAAGTGTATTTCTCCAAAAACACCTACACAGACATAAAAACACCATAATAAGTACAAAATCAAGCACTAACAATAGAGACATTGAGGACAACTTAGACACAAAAATGTGTCTATCAAATACCCCCAAACTTATTATTTGCTAGTCCTCGAGCAAATCTAATCTAGAAAATAAAATGACTACACTTAGCACGTGCAGCAAGCCGTTAAACCGCTAAGTGGCCCTAGCGGCGGAGTGTTGTCTCCGTAGGGTTTACCATAGGTGTACCCACAAAACCTTTATACTCCATACCCTAGCTATCTACGCAGAACCTTGGAAGGCACTAAAAAATCTCCTTGGTTGGCATACTTATTGACTACGGGAGGAAGTACCCCGATGCGAAATTCCAATTGTTGTACACGAGTTTGCACTCAAGCATACTAAAATTCATATATAAGTGACAGAGGTCTACTCAGATAGTTTCTGTACATTATAACCGGAGTCAACCAATCACATGGAAAGATTAAGAAGATGGATGTAGAGAAAAACATAGATGGTTTTGATGTTGACTAAGGTGAACGGTGTTTCCCATATCTGTCTGAAGGCCTCTGCCAAGGTGAACCTATCCTAATGGACTGAGATACCGGTCAAACTAATATCAACACAACTGGCATATACAAGGGGACCAGCGTTCGATAATATTAACTCTAGGTCAACAGAACTGGCATATACAAGGGCACCAGTGGTCGACTTTATTGAATTTATTCCGGTTGGTCTGATGGTCTGGTCTCAATTTTTTTTTTTTTTGGGTATCTCAATCTCTCTATTTCACCTAGCAATGGTAACAACTTGAATCGTGTGCCCCACCAAATCACTTAGAAACATATTTAAAAATAAAAATAAAAACAGAATTGAAAAGGATTCAAAGAGATATGGCGAAACTACCATGTTTTTTTTTCTAACACCTGAGCTTTGTGCTTTTATGAATAGACTCTATAGATGTTTCCATCTAGTCAGATTGGTTCCTCAACTCCTACAACCAAGATGCTTCCATCCACTTAGATTGGTTAGTGCCAACCTTAATAGGCATAAATTTCTAGGCTCTGGAGTTTTATTTATTGCAACTAAAAAGTTTCTCCCATACCCCCAAACTTAAATCTAACATTGTCCTCAATGTTCTAAAGATGAAATTAAAAACATGAACAGGGAGAAACCGTTACCACAGAAGGAAATGAGGAAAAATATTACCGTGTTGCATGAGCAAGGGATACCTCCCAATGAGTGCTAAGTTTAAAGTCTTCAGCCAGACATCAAATACCTCAAAAAGGATCTTCACCTTCCAAAGTCATACACCAATAGCCGAAATAGTTGTGGGTCCATACGACCAAATAGAGCTAACACCAATATCAGACAACTGCACTGGTTCAGAAAAATGAATAGAAGGAGCACATTCTCATCTAAGGTTTCTGTCAAGACAATTGGGTTTATTTGGGGCGCATGATTGAGCTTCATATGTGTGTCTCGATAAATAGATTCATCCGAAAAACGGGTCTTTAATGCCTGGGTTACCTCCTGGACAGTATCAGGAGGATCGGGTTGCTGAGTCTGAATAGACTCGAGTAATATCTCAGACGCACATGGCTCGAGTCCCAAGTTAGGGACTCTAATTAAGGATACATGACAATCACAAGAACCATCACTACCCCCAAACTTAGGGTCATCATTACTCTCAGAAAGACCTAAAACTATTGCCTGAATTTCTGGGTCCATAGAATCTTTAAAATACTCAAGAGCTTCTTCTAAAGATTGATCACACATCTGATCTAAGAGAATGGTTTCCTCAAAATTATCTAGAGAATCTACCAGTAAAGTGTCAAGCCAATTATCCTGAACTAAAGTGCTAATCATATTCACTTCTTCTAAATCATCGTTCTCAGAAGGTTGTCTAGTAACATTAAAGACATTTAGTTCAGTGGTCATATTACCAAAGGATATGTTCATAAGCCCAGTCCTACAGTTGATGACAAAGCGTTAGTCATGGCTAAAAATGGGCGACCTAAAATCACTGGGATTTGAGCATTTGGGTCCTGAACAGGTTGGGTGTCTAGAACAACGAAATCCACTGGATAAATAAACTTATAAACCTCAATCAGAACATCCTCTATGACACCACGATGGACTTTTACATACCTATCAGCTAATTGTAGTGTCATTTTAGTCGGTTTCAACTTACCAAGACCTAGCTGGGTGTATACATGATACGGGAGTAAGTTAACACTAGCTCCTAAGTCAAGTACAGCTTTATCGACCATGTGATTACCAATCGCACAAGAAATGGTGGGGCATCCAGGGTCCTTATACTTAGGGGGTGTTTGGTTCAGAAGAATGGAACTTACTTGACCATCTAAAAAGGATTTCTTTTGGACATTAAGCTTACGCTTTCATGTACAAAGATCTTTAAGGAACTTGGCATAAGCAGGCATCTGTCTAATTGCTTCTAATAACGGAATATTGATGTTCACCTGTTTAAATGTTTCCATTATCTCGTTGAATGTCGACTCCTTTGTTGGGGCTAACAACTGCGGATATGGGGCTCTAGGCACAAAGGTAGTCCTATCATGAATTTCTTGGGACTCCTTAGGGATTGTTTCAGTTTCCTCAGTTACGGGTTCCTCTTGGGAAATAGAAGGTGGAACTACAGTATGTTCACTAAGCATGGCTACCTTATTGTCTACTGTTTTACCGCTCCTAAGGGTTTTTATCGAGTTCACATGGTTTGATGATTCCTCACCAACTAAAGATATTTGATGGACCCCCCTAGGATTGTGTTGAGTTTGACTAGGAAACTTACCTTCTTCTCTCTCACTTAAATACTTAGCTATTTGGCTGACTTGAAGTTCTAATTTAGCAAGAGTCTGGGAATTATCCTTATGGTTCTGCCTGGTTTCTTGTTGAAAGCTAAAGTGGTTAGCTGATAACATATCATGGTTCTTTACTAACATAGTAAGAGCTTCTTCTAAGGTAGAGATCTTTTTCTCAGAAGTGTTCTGAAACTGGGTTTGACCAGAAGGGTTCTGAGTATAACCAAAACCTGGGGGAGGCTGAGAGTTACTAGACTGACCTTGATTCTGGCCCTTAGACCAAGAAAAATTAGGATGGTTTCTCCAACCAGGGTTGTAGGTCTCTGAGTATGGGTCAAAATTCTGACGGTTCTCAAACCTAGCATTGTTATAGACAGCATGAGCTTTCTCTTCACCAACATAACCTTCCCAAAATGAGTTATTGGGCTCTATTCCACAACTAGAGACTTGAGAGGCTCTATTAGGTTCAACAAGGGACCTATTTTTAGACTGACCCATTTCCAAAGCTTTTAACCTTCTAGACAAAGCAGCAAACTTAGCATCTGACGCAAAACTCGTATCTACCATATTGGTGCTACTTCTATTAACCAAGAGTCTTTTAGGAGGTTCAACACAAGACTCCCACTGTTGGTATTTTTCAGCGATAACTCCTAAGAAGGTAAAAGCATCATCAACATTTTTACTAGTGAACTCACCAACGCACATAGACTCGACCATGGCTTTGGTCGAATAGTCTAAACCATCATAAATAATCTATACAAGTTTCATCTTATCAAATCCATGGTGAGGACACTGGGATAGGAGATCATTGAATCTCTCTAAAAACCTATAAAGAGACTCTCCCTCTTGTTGCACACTAGCACTAATTTTCTGCCTAACAGCTGCAGTTTTATGCTTAGGGTAGAATTTCATATAGAAAGCACCAATAAGTTCCTGCCATGTTTCAATGGATTCAGGTGGTAGGTTGTTCAGCCAGGTCTTGGCTTTATCTTTCTAGGAAAAGGGGAACATCTTAAGTTTCAAAACTTCATCAGTAAGGTCTTTTATTCTAATTGTCCCACAAATTTCCTCAAAGTCCCTAATATGAAAATAAGGGTTCTCATCATCTTTTCCTAAGAATATAGGGATCATCTGAAAAATACTAGGCTTTACTCGAATTAAGCCGTAGTGGCTGGCAATTTAATGCACGAAGCTCGGTTGGTCCTAGTTGGGAACATGTAATCTTTCAAAGTTGCCATCGATGGCACAGCTGAAGTACTAGGGGTACTTTCCTCACGAAGAGACAGATTCTCAAAACTGAAGTTTCCAAAAACGAGGTTCTCCAAAGAAGAGTCTTCGAGTTCCCCATTTACAAAATAAGAACTTCTAGGCTCGTCACTAATCAAACGGCCAAAAGTATCTATTTTCCAAGCCCGTTCTCTAATGACCTCGGGCATACAATAGAAAAAAAACAAAATAAAAAGAAAAATCCTAAAAGGAAGGGAAGTTCTTATGCAAACACAAACAAGGCTGACTCCACCACAGCAAACCTACTGATTTCTAGCAAAAAAAAAAGCATGATGGCTCCACTTAGATTGTTTCTAGACCAGATTCTAATCCTTCGAAAGGGAACTCGTTACAATTTAAGCAAACCCCTCAGGAATCAATCTGAGTTACAGTAAGTTGAATAGAGACGAGGGAAGCTTAGTGGAGATTTGATACCCAAGGCCTCACCGGCATTACAAGGCGGCGCATTCAACTTATAGAAACCATCATGAACTTCGAAGTATGCTTAAAAGAGTAACCAATATTTCTCGAATGACTTTCCTATTAAGCTCGTTACCCTATCGGTCTCGTTTTAGTCAGTATTTTAAGCTTAGGTTCGCGTTTGGTATCGTTTTCCTAAGGCGGGCAAGAAGAGAATGGTGATGAAATCCGAACCCTTATCTTGTATGGCCAGGCCTTGCCCTTTACTAGGAAATTAAAGCATCCGTATTCAATTCCTCGACATATATGCAAACGAAGGAATACAGTAACTCGCTGACAGGGGATTCGCGAGTGTTTCGACAAACTTACCTCCCGTACCAGACGGGGGATGAACCGTTGTAGTCGACTCGGGCCACGACTCCTATGTCATGTACGAACCCGAGGGTCCGAGGTGATATGGTAATCGCCGTCCTTCTCTGCAAACAGTTTATATTTAATACTACCCTTCCGTAGGGTTTTAAAGAAAGGAAAGAAAAAAAAATGTCCCAAAGTTTAAAGTCCAAAGTCCAAAAAGTAAAGTCCAAAATAAAAAAAATATTACAACAATAGAGAATATATACAGTTTCTAAAAACTAAAAAATAATAAAAACAAAATCTAATAAAATTTTCTCTCTCTTTTTTATTTTTATTTTTTTCTTCTTTCTTGTCGCTTTGTCTTTTGACTCCAAATATTTAAGTGGTCACCAAAAGCTTTGGCAACTCCTTTTTCTTTCGCTCCAAATTCTAAAAATCTGTAATGAAAAGACAAATACCCAAAAACGTAAAATAGAACAAAAATACTAAAAGCAAAAACCTAAAAAGTAAATCTACCTAAAGACAAGTCTGCGTCGGCGGCGCCAAAAATTGATGGTTATTTTCAATGATGTTGTAGTAATAGGTTCGTTGAGACTTGTGAAGATTTTGCTTTTAGATTTAAATTTTAAGACTAACAAAAAAAATACAACAAATTAAAGCTGACTATTTTAGAGAGACCGGGGTTCCGGATTTCACCATTCACCAAAATTGATGTGATTTAATGTTAATGTTTATCATGCGATTCTAGACAATATAACTTCAATCAAAAGAAATTGTGATTCTAATCATTGCCTAAATTAGATTTTCAAAACATCAATTGTTAATCGCAAGCATGAAGTATCAAAAGCCCTAAACTAAGCATACTTCATCAAGAGAAAACACAACTAATTAATAAAAATTATTTACTCAATTTTCATTCGGTGCAAATAATCATAAAAGAATTGCATAAATAAATTTTACCACATAACTTTTGGAAGAATGGATTCCTCCGTCGCCCCAGAGGATGGGTTCAGCTTCTCATCATGGAAACACGCTCAAAAGGTGATTTCATTGCTCAAATAGGTGTTTACAAAGATGAAATATAGAGAAAATGATTAAAACCGGGTGTTTGCAACGCTTATAATTGTTCCAAAACACACACAGAGAGCGATAAATGTGTACTGTCATTTGTTAATGTATCTCTACGACCCTAGTTATGTCGTTGTCACTGTAGCTTGAACGACAGTCTCAAGGCGTCTTATGTTCTTCGTGTTCTTCACGACAACAGCAGAAAACAATTTCCCTGCAACTCGATTTTACGCTCCGTTGATGCTCTAAACTTCTACCAAAAACTCTCCTCCCCTTCTCTGACCTCCGAACACTCTTTATATAGTAAACATGAACAAGAATCTTCGCAGTAAAGTCTCCAATTCTTCTCATTAATCGAGAATAGAATATTTCCATTTTTACGGGATAATTTCCTTCTTTGTCTACTTCTTACGTTGCAGGTAGGCTAACACACTCCAAACAGACCACAACACGTTCCAGAAACGCTGTAGAAGGATTAATATTCACTGTAACCACACGAAATCCCGTGAAACACTTATCCCGTTGACGTGCTGCCCTGTTTTCTTCTCTCGAATTATCTAGCCAAATTCAATAGAACCAAAGTCCTTTACCAAGCCTTATAAGCCCAATCACGTCATCCCAATGAGTTTCAGTCGTTGAATCTCATCAAATCATCCCAAATGTTGAACTAGAAATCTGTTCTTCTGCTGGCCATTATTTCCCGCCAAAACTGGAATTTTGAACGATGAAGATGGGTAGCCCCCTATCCAGTGTAGGGGTGCGAATAACAGGTGCCCAACTGAGGTGCCCCTTATCCAAAGTGAGGGTGCCTTTAGTACTTTTCTCTGGGGGTCCAAATAGCACTTTTTGAGCAACTTTTTCCACACAAGTGTATTTCTTCAAAAACACCTACACAAACATAAAAACACCATAATAAGTACAAAATCAAGCACTAACAATAGAGACACTGAGGACAACTTAAACACAAAAATGTGTCTATCAGTAACACTTTGATAGTTCATGACTTTTGAGTGAACAATATGAGCACGTCAATCTTGGATATAATTTAGGCATCTGAGATGTGCAATCTGCTAGACACATAGTAGAATCTGAAACATTATACACAATGTTTCCAATAGAAAGGTCAATTTTATCTTCTAGATTGGTTGAGTTTTCTTCTGAAAGAATATCAAGATTGATGTATGTATTGCTACAGTTATCAAAATCAATATTTTCACAAAGAAGTGCAACACTTGATTTTTTATCTTCATTAAAATCATAATTGTCAGACATTTCATCAAGAGTTGCAGCAAGACCTTTGTTCCCAGTGTATTTCTTTCGATTTGGACACTCATTTGCAAAATGACCAAAACCTTTACACTTAAAGCACTGAGGCATATCCTCGTCATCAGTTTCATCATTATCCATATGTTTAGGAGGAACACGATTATGTGGTTTATCTGATGACTTGGATTTATCTCTGGAGAACCGTTTACTTCTCTTCAAAATAAGATCCCTAAACTGTCTTGTGATCAAAGAGACTGACTTGTCAAGATCTTCATCTGATGAATCAGCCTCAGAAAGATCATCTTCAGGGATGTAAACACTTTTACTTTTATTAAGTAATTTAGTGTTCTTTAGTGCTTTGAAAGCAACATCCTTGCTAGACTTGGACGTATGATCATGATCAAAGATCTTTAGCTTCCCAACCAGAGTATTTCTAGACAGCGTTGCGAGATTATTTCCTTCAACGATGGTATGCTTCTTAGAGTCGTATCTAGATGGCAACGATCTGAAAATTTTCATCACAATGTCCTTTTCAGGAATAATCTTACCCAATACAAAAGATGCATTAACAATTTCAGACACTTTGTGATTAAACTCATTAAATGTTTCTTCATCTGCCATACGAAGGTTTTCCCAATCAGAATTTATGTTCTGAAGCCTAGCTTCTTTCTCACTGATATTTCCTTCAAATACGGTTTCTATGATATCCCAGGCTTCTTTACACTTACTGCACGTAGTCACATGGTGCTGAAGATCTGGGGTAATGGCATGTATGATAGCATTCAAGCCGACAGAATTTTGCTTTGCAGCAAGAATTTCTTCTAGACTATATCTACCAATATCCTTCGGTATAGATACATCGCCTTCTGTATTAACCGGAGGATCATAGCCATTAACAACACGTACCCATGTTTGAAAATCACGAGCTTGAAGAAAAGCAGGCATAGCAATTTTCCACCATAAGTAGTTTGAGCCATCGAAGACTGGTGGTGTTTATGGAGATAGAATTCGTGTCCATAGAGTCATATCGCTACAAACACAGACTTATAAGGTCTTTAAACGTGTTTGCCCGCTCTGATACCAATTGAAAAAGCGGGGGTACAATAACCATACCCAATATTTCGATTTGCAATCCGTATGGACTAACTCCAATATACTTTTAAGAGAATCAACTAGACAGTCAGACTCAATCTTAATAAAAGTATATTAAAAAGTTATATCTCTCTTTCTCGATTCAATACTTACTCAAAAAAAATAGAAATCTGCGAGTCTAATTTAATACAATAGAAAACACTTGAACGGTACCAAAGACCAATGTTCAAGGATCAATCAATTTCAATGAACAACCAAAGGTTGGATTTCCCAATTGATCGATTCAAACGCACAACCTGTGATATTTCAATTATATAACAAAATATAATGCGGAAAAGAAATAACACGGAAACCAGATGTTTTGTTAACGAGGAAACCGCAAATGCAGAAAAACCCTGGGACCTAGTCCAGATTGAACACACTATATTAAGCCGCTACATATACTAGCCTACTACAAACTAACTTCGGTATGGACTGTAGTTGAACCCCAATCAATCTCACACTGATCCAAGGTACAGTTTCGCTCCTTACGTCTCTGATCCCATCAGGATACTATGCACTTGATTCCCTTAGCTGATCTCACCCACAACTAAGAGTTGCTACGACCCAAAGTCGAAGACTTTAATAAACAAATCTGTATCACACAGAAAAGTCTACGGTAATAGATAAATTTTTCTGCCACAGAAATACCTACGAGTTTTGTTCCGTCTTTTGATAAATCAAGGTGAACATGAACAAATTGATAACCCGGACTTATATTCCCGAAGAACAGCCTAGTATTATCAATCACCTCACAATAATATTAATCGACTAGCGAAAGAAGATATTTCAGAATCACAAACGATGAGACGAAGATGTTTGTGACTTCTTTTATATCTTTCCTATCGGAGAAATCAATCTCAATCCAATCTTTACGATTGTACTTAGTACGATAGAAATAGAAAGATCAGATCACATAACTACGAGAAAGTAGTATCGGTCTGGCTTCACTATCCCAATGAAATCTTCAAGTCGTTAACTTATAGGGTCTCGATAGAAAACTAAGGTTAAAGGAGAATCGACTCTAGATTATACAACTAGTATCACACAGGAGGTGTGGGGATTAGGTTTCCCAGTTGCTAGAGTTCTCCCTTATATAGTCTTTCAAATCAGGGTTTGCAATCAATGTTAGCTTAGTAACAAAGCATTCAATATTCACCGTTAGATGAAAACCTGAATCAAGCTATTATCTTTCAACCGTTAGATCGAAACTTAGCTTGTTACACACAAATGAAATGCACGTTTTTAGGTTTGTGTAACCGTACCCAAACATGTACATTTAGTTGGTTCAACAATAGTTAACCAAATGGTTAGCCATATGAGCACTTTCATATCAACCATATTCTTCTTTACCATAACTAGTTCAAATGACTCAAATGAACTAGTTAGAGAGTTGTTCAATTGCTTAGATCTTTATAATAGACACAATTGAAACAAAAATGATTTGATTCACTCGAATCGATTCATGAACTTTATAGCCACGGTTTGCAATTATGCATTCCTTAGTTTATATAGGTTTAAGTTCACAAATAATCGTTTTTAGAAAATAACCAACTTAAGTACGCGAACTCGTACGCGGATTTAAGTACCCGGAATAAGTTTGTTTTTAGTTTACAAACTCCAGCAGAGTTTCTTGGGATGAGAACTTCCGACAGTACGCGGACTCTAGTTCCGGTTTTCCTGAGCAGCAAAGTACGCATACTTTGGTTCAAGGAATAAGGACTTACACACATATGTGTTACCACACAATGTTTATATCCTTCCATGGTTATATAATCTAAACTCTCATTTCAATCATTGAAACATTCTTAGAGGACGTTATATTGTTGTTATTCACAAACCATTTTTCGTCAAATCCATTTTCAAGTGATTGAAACTTAATATGACTTTCGTCACTAGTAAAGATGAACTTGGCCAAAGCGAAAGCTTACCAACACATATTTCGAGAAATAGATAAGCGAGATAAACTCGGCTCAAAATAGCAAATGTGTATAATCTTAGTATATATAACAAAACGACTTTTGTCTCAAGATAGGAGATAGAGTAGATAGACTTTTGAGTGATAGATAAGTTCAAGTCTCCACATACCTTTTAGTCGATGAAGTTCCACAAGTTCCTTGAGTAGTTCTTCGTCTTTATATGATGATCGCCATGGAGTCTTGAGCAGAACTACACTTTCTATCCTAGTCCGAGACTTAGCTAATAGTAGACTAGAAATCAAGACTTATAGTTTTGATCACTAACATTGACAAACATGCTTGAGGTTGCAATGCATGCGACTTCGACTGAGCAGCGCTCTAACACGATCCCTATTGGGGATCTTTAGCTGGACCGATCCCGATAGCAAAGTTATATTTCCGGTTTCATGAATTCTCTATGGTTTGTGTGATTTTCGGAATATGATTTGCTATTTTTGAAAGTTCAAGATGTCTACAGAGCAAGTAATTTGAACATGTGTAAAATCCTAATCTTTTATTGTTCAAAGATATTCATTGATACTCAAGATGAGATCCCAAACCGAAATGTTTGTGAATTATCTTCTTTTGAGATTTTCGAATGTGTATGATTTATTTTTCCAGCAAGTAAAACATGTCTTTGAAAGAAATATTAGTAAATTATACTTGTATACCGGCTAATATTTAGTTGTCATCTATGGGGGATATCGGTGTAATAGTTGATATTGGTTGGAATTAAACAAAACTGAAAATTGGTATTTTATTGCATATTTTTAGAATATTTTGGGTTATAGAAATTACTTAGTGTCAAATTTACCTTGGTACATAAATAGTGAAGTTTGTTCTTCTTACAAACTTATCCTGATGCAGGCACTTCATTTTGTAGTCATTGCGTAGCCGACTAATAGATTACTTGTAATACTATCTTGGAGAGGAGAGTAACCTAATTATGTGAAATCTCTTACGTTCACTTGTTTAAAGACTTTTGTGGGATCAAGAAGCGTCTAGATACTACCGTTTGTGGGAAACTAGAATATGCATTGTTATTTTAGTTTTCGATTATTGATTTGGTTGTAATGGTGTTAGATCTTGATTGCACCTAGTTTAATTATTCTTGAGAGCCTTCTCTTCTAACATAAGGTCACTCAAACTAGATCAAGGTTTGTCAATAGTTCAGATCTGTTTTTAAATCTGACGATAGACTTGTGATCATTCATTTTAACATACTACATTTTGTGTGTGATGGATCATAAGTGGAATCAAGTTTATTTGTGCAGGTACATAGAAGACATTGAAGATTTGAAGACAATAAGATTTCTTAAAGGCTACAAATAGATCTCCGTCTATAGATCCACTTTTATTGCATTCCTTAAAAATACTTTTTAACAATCCTTCAAGACAGCGTAGCCTTGTACTTTTGATAGGACGTTTCTTGATTTTAACCCTTGCAGAGACACTATTTGATTTTTTCCTTTAGACTCTTTACCATCAACTAGGAGATTAGCGGTCTTAATTGAATTGACAGCATCCTGAGAAACCGAGGTTAATAAAAGGTACTGAAGGATCTTTAAAGAACTCTGTATACGTTACAGGTGAATAGAAAAAGCTTCACAAAGCAGTTTCTCATAAGCATGTGCTTTTAGGGTCGATTACAAACAAAAACTTATTAGATTTCAACGTGTTTGCCTGCTCTAACATCAATTGAAAACGAGGGGGTACCACGTGCACCAACGTTTTTGTTCGGCAACCTATATGGACAAAACCGTAATACAATTCCAAGTAGACCAACTTAATGATCTTCGACCTAAATTGTACAAAGAGTTTATATCTCTTTCTCTTACAATCAGAATGTTATAAACAATGGATTCCGTGAACCTGATAAAACCGTAAGAGTACTTGGAAGTTGGACGATTCCAAAGATCAATATCAAAGTTCAACCTAGTTGAATCCTGATATAGCCGTAAGAGTACTTGGACGATTCCAAAGATCAATATCAAAGTTTCCCATAAGAAAGTGCTTTTAGGGTCGATTACAAAGACAAACTTATTAGATTTCAACATGTTTGCCTGCTATGATACCAATTGAAAACGAGGGGGTACCACGTGCACCAACTTTTTCGTTCGGCAACCTATATGGACAAAACCGTAATACAATTCCAAGTAGACCAACTTAATGATCTTTGACCTAAATTGTACAAAGAGTTTATATCTCTTTCTCTTACAATCAGAATTTTCTAGAGACAATGGATTCCATGAACCTGATATAACCGTAAGAGTACTTGGACGATTCCAAATCAATGCCAAGTATTAAACTTGCTGACTATCTTTCAAGATACAAATTTTACAAGAATAAGTTCTTATAATCGATCACAATCAATATGAATTATGTACTACTTGTGATATTCCTATTATAAAGATAACTAATATAATGCGGGAAAAAAAAGCACAAGACACCATAAGTTTTGTTAACGAGGAAACCGCAACTGCTGGAAAAAAAACCGGGACCTCGTTCATATTTGAAAACCAAATTGTATTAAGTTGTTACAGACATTAGTTAATTTCGGACTTGAATGTAGTTGAGACCAAATCCACCCTCCAAGCTATTCAGTTACAGTCCCACTCCTTACTTCTCTTAAATCTCGCAAGATTTGACGCAATTGATTCCCTTAAATGGCGTCCTTTACAACCTAAGAGCTGCTTCATCCTAAGTGAAGAATCTTTATACCAATCAGCCTCTAACAAATAAGCCTATTTGATTTTTGATTTTTTTCCAGATCATGAGATCAAGGTAGGTGATCGCTGTCGTAAGCGTCAAAAATAATTTACACTTTCTTACTACTCAAAATATATAATGAAGCAAGGGCAAGAAAGGATCGATCCCACAGAGAGGTCTAGGTTGTCAAGTTGTTTTGGTTCCCTATAAATAACACCGGTAGTTTTGTGATTTTATGAAATAAAATAAAATAAAATAAAATAAAGAAAAGTAAACAAATCAAATCAAGAATGAGAAAGTATTGGTCATGGATTTCGTTTTCATTCACAAACATGTTTTCAACACAATAACTAGAATTGATATTTTAATCTCAACTTTTATCAAAGACCCTAGAATACCTTGATCGCAAGAATATCCCGCTAATCTCCTCATGTCATCAACAAACACATTAAAAGATGCGAATATGAATTCTATCTAAAGGAACAACCTAACGTGTAAAAGCACTAATCAAGTTTAATTCCCTAGATGCATTAGGTTCTATGAAATCAGGTCAATCAAAGCAATCGAACGTGTAAAAGCACTAATCCAATTTAACAAAGGTTATGGTTCACATATGACTACTAGGATGTATCACTACAAGCAATAATCACAATTATGCTACTTGTAATCGAGAATCTATCACTTTTGCGTATAATAAATCCTAATCTAGCAAGAGAGATGAAAACAAACTCAATCGATTCGCGACTCGACTAAATAGCATTCAACTCATGTAACAATATTGATGGTGAATCATAAACGATAATATGAGACAAAACTAATTTATTGAATTAAAACCCATATTTGGAAATCCAACTTATTCCATAACCAATAATAAAACTCTAGCTCATATTCATGGAGTTCATAACAAGAAGAAAGAGAAAAGACTTCATGGTTCTAAACCCTCGAAAACAAAGTAGAGGCAAAAAGAATAATAGGATCCAAGTTATCCCACATTAGGTAAAAGTCCTCTCTTTTATATGTTTCTCTATTTCCATAAAGGATACTCCTTCTAATATTAGGTCTTCTCAAAACCCATCTCCAAGTGGTCCACCAAGCCCATGTGTGAGAAAAACCCATGTAGAAAATATGTCCAAAACTACGTCGCCGGAAAACTGGGATTGTGGCCGGAAATCGGTTCCGGTGACCGGCAAAGTCCGCCCGGTCACCGGTCAACGGGTCAACGCGGATCTGGTCAACGAGTTAACTCACTGAGTCAAACCGGGTCATCAGGTGAGTTAGGATCGTGAGTCAGACCCGAGTCAGCTGTGCATGAGAGCTAACTGGGCTGACTTGGTTCCAGCCTTCTAGGCCATTGCACAGGTCTGTTTCTGTGATGCACCATCCTTGTGCTTCACAAAATGCCTATCCAGCCATGATGGCTACTCTGCCTCACCGCACCTTCATCTCCTCAGGCCATCACTTAATACCCACCAGGCTCACAGTGCAAATACCAGCAACTCCAATTTGCTCTTCCCAGCTTTAGTTCCAGTCCAACTGCAGCTCAGCTCAGAGGCAAAGCCTCTTATTCCTGCACTTCCACAATTACTGCATCATTCTTGCACTACTTGAGCATTCTCCATTTCAGTCACATCTGCAATTTTCATGGCAACACAATACCCTGCGAACTCCATCTCATAGCACACAACAGCACTACCAGTTTGAGCTCCACCACAAGTTCACACAGAACAACATCTTACACTGCAACCATCAGGTGTCACATTGGAACAACACCATCTATCCTGCACCAGCTAGCAAATCCTGGCAGCAAATTCTTCCTGTGACACCAGATTTCACCACAATTACCTACTTAGATTACCAGCTGAGTACCACCATCTCCATCTCACCTGCAATTTCATCTTAACTGCAACAACACAAATCAACAACTCCATGTTCTGTAGCCGCATCACTATCAAACACCAGCCACAAGGGAGAACATTCCATTCTAGTGCCGGCAAACCTTGCCATCTCACCATGTGATTCATTGTCAAGCCTACAACATTCCCTGTGACTCATGAAAACCACCCAGCTTCTACCATCACCCATAATAGCCTCATTAGCTCAATTCCTTTGTTTCAGCTGCTACCACCTCAGACATATCACAGATTCAGCTCCCACTTGTAGTTCATTGCAGTTAACAGCCCTGCAATCTCCCATGACTCCATTGTGAACACAAGGCATCAGTTCCAACCACTAAATCGAATCCATCTGCTCAACACCAACACAATCCATACACTTCACTGCACACAACTGTAGCTTCTTCACTCCATGCCTGCAACTCAAATCCCAGCTGCTCCATGAGCTCAACACTGACTCAAGTCTCACTTTCCCTTATCAGGTCAACCAACACCTGAAATCAATTCACCTCAGTTCAACCTGCTCTTCCTGTTAAACACTTCCTTCTATGCTGCAACTTCTCAAGCCATAATCCAGCTCTGCCATGATCCATTGCAATCTTCACTGTAACAGCACCAGCCTCTGCCTCAATTAAATCTACCATCTCCAGCTACACTTGAGCCACCATAGCCTACCAACCAAATCCTGGCTGCCAACTTCGACTCAAAAACCCCCATTATTCATGGCAAACCATCACCATCTTCTGCCAGTTTTCTTCTCTTCATTTCCATCCCAGTCATAGCTCCATAACCTCCACCATCACATATCAAGACCCAATTCACAGGGCAACAGCTCAGAATTCATCTGCCACAGCCTGCCCTAGTTCTCGGCTCTTCACCTGACCAGAACCCAACCAAATCTCATCGATCTTCAAATCAGGGCCTCCAATTCACACATCACAGAAACCCTAGTTTCTGTTTCTTCTCAATCAACAACACCATCAACTAATTCAACCTCGACCCAAGTTTAATCACTCCTCAAATCGACCATTATGATACTAAGCCTCCTCATTCTCTCGATTTCAGATTAATCTTCATCAGAACCTCAACCAGCTCTACCATGACATAACAGCAACACCAGAATCTCCAAAATCATCTCGACTCCCAGTAAACCTCGAATAAACTCAAAACCCCATTGGAGCGGCTCGAGATCCACAACACCATTAATGGCAACAACTTCATTTCATTCTTGATTTGAAGCAGAGAACCCTAACTTTGCCACGGATTCAGTCCTCTGCCAACACCAGTTGAACCACAACATCTCAGACCCACATAGATTTCAGGCTCACAATAGCTTCACCATCATCTCACCATTTTTTTCAGACAGCAGCCCTCTCGATCTTTCTCAGTTTCAGGTGAACAAATGATTGAGTTGAATGAGAGAAACATCTTCTCTCGATTTAGTTTTTAGGATAATGCTGGATAATGACACCCCTCTGCATCAGATAAGGGATACCCGGTGGATGCCCCATAACATTTGGTCACCCCCTTAACCACAGCTGGCTGCATTTAATACTCCTCCTAATAGAGTTGCCCCTTAACCTTGGCTCAGCTCCCAGCAGTGATTGCCATGAAATGACAATTTTTCCCTTTTTACTCCAATTGGTTGATTTCTTCCTCTTTTTCTCCGTGCGACTCCAGAGTACCTAATAACTCGAAAACACACGTAAAGTACATAATTCACAAGAAAAATAGCAAAGAAAGCGTAACTACTAGATAGTAAATACGGTGTATTCTACACCTATCAGATTCCCCCACACTTAGACTTTGCTAGTCCTCGAGCAAATCAAACAAAACAATAAAAAAAGATACATACAACTCCGTGTCGTCGAGGCTACGGTCACTTTTAGCATAAATAACAAGCCTTTAAACCCCTAGGTGTCCCTAGTGGACGAGTTATAGTCTCGTGAGAGCAACTGCAGTGGGACGAGTAAAACTAAAGACTAAAAACCAAAATAAAGTAAAAGAAATGGGTTTAGTCCGTGTTGCGACGCTACGGTGGTGGAGTAAATTTGGTGGAGCGTAGTTATAAAGGTTCGTCTGTCACGGGGCGTAGGTATAAAATGCGTTTGTGTTGGACGTAACTTTAAATTACGCCTGATGTCGGGCGGAGTCTAAATTTGCGTTTGGAGTGAAGCGTAATATATAAAAACGCCCGATGGAGAGACGTAATCACAAACTACGCCCGACGGGAGGCAATTACAAACAACGCCTGGTGGGGCGCAAATGAGACAGTACGCCTGATGGGGCGTAACTTTGAATTACGCCTGTCAAAGAAATGCATGAATCATAATGATACATGTTCTTCGATACAATATACAGATTTTTGGATACAAAAACAGAGGTGCCTCATTAGTGTTATTGTCTTTCCGAAACACCGAACACGAGGGATGGTAAAGATGATGAAACAACTCAAACACAAACAGTTTCTTGATGGCCCATTTTAGATTCTCGGTATAATGGTTTTGCTCATAATTTTTGATATGTCTCCAACCTCTCGGTTTCTTATGAGCACTACTTGGGATTATCCGCAAATTTATAATAGTCTTTACTACGCCAAAGAAATAACCTATAGCAGTGCCCAGTGAGCCACGGCTTCTAACATTAACAATTGTCACATGTAGCAATGAACAGAAGATTGGTTATGGTTACGCCCAGACTTAGTGCAATACATAGAATGTGGTGGAATGATGGGGCGTAGATTTAAATTACGCCCCATGTAGTAACAAAGCGGAACTAATAATTGCGCCGTATGCGGGCGGACTTTAAAGTTACGTGCGGTCGGCGTAACTTGGAACTACGCCTGGTTGAGGCGCAATTGAAACGTCTGCCTGGTAACAGCGCAAATGTTAATTACGTCCCCACCAAGTGAGTCTAAAGTTGCGTTTCAATCGGGCGTACATTAAATTTACGTCTCATTAACAAACGCAAATTACAGCTACGCCCCAATCAGGCGTAGTGTCAAATTACGCCAGACTATAACTAAACCAAAGACCAAATTTGGTTTGGTTTTTAGTTTTAGTCTAGGATTTAGTCTTTACTCCACTCGATAGTGTCTGTGTTTTCGACCAAATTTTTAGTTTTGGTCGATGACTGTGGATGCTCTGAGGGTTTACTAGAGATGTACCCACAAAACCTATATTTCCAACTTACTAGTTCTCCATAATGATAGTATCCAACGCGCTAAGAAGACATAGAGATTCTGCACACTAGTCATAATAAGTTAGACACATAAATGAACACAATCTCATTCTTAAAAGTTGAGAGAGAAATAACCATCCCTTCTCGACAAAAATTCGGGTTCGGAGTGATCAAAAGTCTCGACTCTGCCTCACAAGAAAGGGTTTTATGATATTGCGCTCAATAATAAACAGCTCTTTATGGATCACACATGTGTCCAGGTAGGAATGAAGATAGAATCCTGCGACACGTTGAATGGTAGGAAGGCAAAAACCCTCCGAATGTTTTGAAAACCCACATCTTTTATAAAATTTTGAAAACCCATTTTTCTGACGATCTCTATGAAAGGAAATCAACCACTTAACGAAGGTGGGAATATGCTTACTTACCTCGTTATCCGTTCGGCGTGCATCTAGCACCACTCTCACAGTATCCAAACAAACGTCTTCGGTCTTCAATCGGTGTCTTCATCTTCGTCTTCGGTCTTCAACTCTTGATGATAACTCTTGAACTTCGTAGAATCTTGACAATATGATTTTTTTTTCCTCTAATTTCTTGTTGCTTGAAACTTCATTATAGATATTCCTTCTTTCCATTGGCTTTATTGAAATAATACAAAACTAAAAACGAACTATACAAACCCAAAATATTCTCTTTTTTTTTATCATATTTTTTTTTTAATTTCCGTTTTTTTTTTTTTTTTTTTTTTTTTTGAGACAAGAGAAAAATAAATACAAAATAAAATACAATACAAAGGCCATGGTGTAAGTACTTTACCGCTTGATTCTTCACAACTTGTATGTCTTGATATCATAAACCTCTCGAAATCTCATCTTGATAATATTCGCTCTCGTACATAAAATCTGAAATCTGCTCAATTCTGTATTGTTGCTTGTAAACCTTGAACGTCTTCAACTTTCCTTCGAATTTGTGATGCTCCTCTTGTTGATGATGATGGTGTTTCTATGGACCTGTTGGTGTAGAGAGAGATAAGGTGGATGGTGCTAACTCATGAACAAGATTACAAGGGGTATGTAAGTTAGCAATTCGATGTCACCATCATGATTGATAAAAATAGCACTCAAGAGATCAAAATAGTGCTTCTATGGTGGGAGGTTGGACAGCTCACCATTCTGTCCGGAATTTACGTACGGTGACACACACTCAAAAGCACAAATTTAGACAGGTACAAAGAATTGAAGGTTGGTGCCTCACATTATGTAACATGGGTAGTCTCCACTATAGGGGATCACTACTCTAATACCGAATTCAGTCTGCACCTTATTTGCCACTGGCATGGTTAAATCCAACTTTAACTCTCATACAATTAAGAAACCCGATCATGTTCTCTGTCATCTCTAAGTTCAGTCACTCTTATGAGATTCTCGATGTAATCTTAGCGACATGTATACTATGTGACTCTAAACTAACTACAAGTTGGAGTTTTTTATTCACTATTTACAAAAAAGTTGAAAATTTTGACTCAAAAAGGCTAAAAACTCTATATGCAAAAGACTCCCCCACACTTAAACTTCACATTGTCCTCAATGTGTAAAACCGAAAATTCTGAATTTTGACGTAACAGCAGATAAAACGCAAAAACTGTACAAATTTGTAAGGAATTTGGAAAAACTCCATTTCACAAAAGTTGTTCATCTACGTGTTTTCTACAAAGTGTCAAAAGGGCACAGTGTTTCGATAAACGGTCTGACAGTTATGGTCTCTGGACTGAACTACGTGCAGTCTGAATTTTTCTGACGAAAAGGTATTCATCATAATTCTCTTCTAAGATAGATTCCGGACTCAATGAAATTAAACATGGGGATGCAAATATGTTATGAAAACTATAAAAATAAATAAATAAAAGGGTTTAAGATACAAAACCTATGGGTTGCCTCCCATTTAGCGCTTGGTTTAAAGTCGTCAGCCCGACTCTTTTGTTATCGTCCATATACCAACAATCTGAAAAGTTGAGGATCCTTCCATAGAACCTGTTTTGCAAACACTAGCTTCACACAAATATTAGTAATATAAAACAAAAGCGAAGCTATGAACCGATAAAAGCTTCCCCCACACTTATTCTTGTCCACACTTGGGAGTGTATAAAGAATATAGAAGTCGGGTACATCCACGGTTTCTTGTTCCAAAACCTGCATAGTATGAGAATCAAGTATCTCTAATGGCGGAAAACGAGAAACAAAGTCATTCAACAATATTCTCGAAGCACATACATTCAAACCAATAAGAGGTAAAGGAGAAGAAACAATAGGCAACGGGTTAGACAAACCTTGCACAATCTCTTTTATCACGGAATCCTCTTCATCCTTGAAAAACTCAAGTGAATAATTCACCTCATGTATATCATGGTCCTCTATCAAACTTTGCAACCATTCTTCGTCCGTTTCTGCCTTAACCAAAGTCTCAACATAAACATCATCATTACAATCATATGCAAGCTCAATTGGGTCTTCCACAATATTGGTTAAACCGGTTTCATTCTCAACATATTCCTCCTTTTTGTTGTAAGGCACATACTCTTTTGCGGATCCAAATTTTATTATAAGAAACTTTTTTAGAACACTCGAAAATGCATCATCCTCAAGCTACACCCTTTGAATAGGCTCTTGATCATTATTAAGATCAATGCTTGAGTAATCTACACAAGTGTCGACATATTCCTCTTCGTCTTCATCTTGATCCCAAAAAGACTCCATTGTACACTCCTCGGGGATGTCACCATGAGTTGTTTCAAGCAATGTATCATTATCACCGTCACTATCATAGTCAACATAAGATTGGTCCTCGCTGAATTTAGTGTTGCTAATCTCAAACTCATCCTTTTGAATAGGTGAATGATCATTATTAAGATCAAGAGTTGAGTTAACTACACAATTATCAACGAAAGTGTCCAAGGATTGCCCTTTTTCAACATTAGCATCAATCAAATATTCATCACAAACCATATGCAAATTAGAATTATCCATATCTTCCTTATATTGATCAATGCCTCTTCGCAAGCTAGCAAAACCTTCACGAAGTTCTTGGAGTTGCTCGTTTGTAGTCTCATTAGCTTTTTGAAATTCCTCTTGTAAAAAGTTGGAAACTTTATCTATAAAATTAGAGACCTTTTGTTCACGAGCATAAGAATCCTCCCATCCTTGTGGTTGTTCACACACATACCCGCCATAAGGTTGTTGAGGAAAACCATAAGGTTCCATGGAATATTGGTCATAACCAATGAATTGGTTTTGATTATACCCATGAAATTGGTAGTTGTCATATTGTTGAGGTTGTTGAAAACCGTATCCATCCATATAGTATGCTCCTTCCATGAGAAACAAGCACCTGAAATAAAATTCTCAAACCAAGGTTAAAACCCAGAAAATAAGAAAAATAAAACAAAAACTAAAAACAAAAATAAGAAACCAAAAACAAGTGACAACCGCTGCCTCCCCGACAACGGCGCCAAAATTTGACCGGTTGTCAGCCGACACAAATATAATTTACACTTTCTTACTACTCAAAATATATAATGAAGCAAGGGCAAGAAAGGATCGATCCCACAGAGAGGTCTAGGTTGTCAAGTTGTTTCGGTTCCCTATAAATAACACCGGTAGTTTTGTGATTTTATGAAATAAAATAAAATAAAAGCAAATAAAGAAAAGTAAACAAATCAAATCAAGAATGAGAAAGTATTGGTCATGGATTTCGTTTTCATTCACAAACATGTTTTCAACACAATAACTAGAATTGATATTTTAATCTCAACTTTTATCAAAGACCCTAGAATACCTTGATCGCAAGAATATCCCGCTAATCTCCTCATGTCATCAACAAACACATTAAAAGATGCGAATATGAATTCTATCTAAAGGAACAACCTAACGTGTAAAAGCACTAATCAAGTTTAATTCCCTAGATGCATTAGGTTCTATGAAATCAGGTCAATCAAAGCAATCGAACGTGTAAAAGCACTAATCCAATTTAACAAAGGTTATGGTTCACATATGACTACTAGGATGTATCACTACAAGCAATAATCACAATTATGCTACTTGTAATCAGGAATCTATCACTTTTGCGTATAATAAATCCTAATCTAGCAAGAGAGATGAAAACAAACTCAATCGATTCGCGACTCGACTAAATAGCATTCAACTCATGTAACAATATTGATGGTGAATCATAAACGATAATATGAGACAAAACTAATTTATTGAATTAAAACCCATATTTGGAAATCCAACTTATTCCATAACCAATAATAAAACTCTAGCTCATATTCATGGAGTTCATAACAAGAAGAAAGAGAAAAGACTTCATGGTTCTAAACCCTCGAAAACAAAGTAGAGGCAAAAGAATAATAGGATCCAAGATATCCCACATTAGGTAAAAGTCCTCTCTTTTATATGTTTCTCTATTTCCATAAAGGATACTCCTTCTAATATTAGGTCTTCTCAAAACCCATCTCCAAGTGGTCCACCAAGCCCATGTGTGAGAAAACCCATGTAGAAAATATGTCCAAAACTACGTCGCCGGAAAACTTGGGATTGTGGCGGAAATCGGTTCTGTGACCGCAAAGTCCGCCAGGTACCGGTCAACGGGTCAACGCGGATCTGGTCAACGAGTTAACTCACCGAGTCAAACCGGGTCATCGGGTGAGTTAGGATCGTGAGTCGACCCGAGTCACCAGGTATGCATGAGAGCTAATCGGGTCGACTTGGTTCCAGCCTTTCTAGGCCATTGCACAGTGCATTTTGTGATGCACCATCCTTGTGCTTCACAAAATGCCTATCCAGCCATGATGGCTACTCTGCCTCACTGCACCTTCATCTCCTCAGGCCATCACTTAATACCCACCAGGGCTCACAAAGGCAAATACCAGCAACTCCAATTTGCTCTTCCCAGCTTTAGTTCCAGTCCAACTGCAGCTCAGCTCAGAGGCAAAGCCTCCTATTCCTGCACTTCCACAATTACTGCATCATTCTTGCACTACTTGAGCATTCTCCATTTCAGTCACATCTGCAATTTTCATGGCAACACAATACCCTGCGAACTCCATCTCATAGCACACAACAGCACTACCAGTTTGAGCTCCACCACAAGTTCACACAGAACAACATCTTACACTGCAACCATCAGGTGTCACATTGGAACAACACCATCTATCCTGCACCAGCTAGCAAATCCTGGCAGCAAATTCTTCCTGTGACACCGATTTCACCACAATTACCTACTTAGATTACCAAATTGAGTACCACCATCTCCATCTCGCTTTGCAATTTCATCTTAACCGCAACAACACAAATCAACAACTCCATGTTCTCAGAAGCCGCATCACTATCAAACACCAGCCCACAAGGGAGAACATTCCATTCTAGTGCCAAGAAACCTTGCCATCTCACCCCTGTGATTCATTGTCAAGCCTACAACATTCCCCCGTGACTCATGAAAACCACCCAAATTTCTACCATCACCCATAATAGCCTCATTAGATCAATTCCTTTGTTTCAGCTGCTACCACCTCAGACATATCACAGATTCAGCTCCCACTTGCAGTTCATTGCAGTTAACAGCCCTGTAATCTCCCATGACTCCATTGTGAACACAAGGCATCAGTTCCAACCACTAAATCGAATCCATCTGCTCAACACCAACACAATCCATACACTTCACTGCACACAACTGTAGCTTCTTCACTCCATGCCTGCAACTCAAATCCCAGCTGCTCCATGAGCTCAACACTGACTCAAGTCTCACTTTCCCTTATCAGGTCAACCAACACCTGAAATCAATTCACCTCAGTTCAACCTGCTCTTCCTGTTAAACACTTCCTTCTATGCTGCAACTTCTCAAGCCATAATCCAGCTCGCCATGATCCATTGCAATCTTCACCGTAATGCCACCAACCTACTCTGCCTCAATTAAATCTACCATCTCCAGCTACACTTGAGCCACCACAGCCTACCAACCAAATCCTGGCTGCCAACTTCGACTCAAAAACCCCCATTATTCATGGCAAACCATCACCATCTTCTGCCAGTTTTCTTCTCTTCATTTCCATCTCAGTCATAGCTCCATAACCTCCACCATCACATATCAAGACCCAATTCACAGGGCAACAGCTCAGAATTCATCTGCCACAGCCTGCCCTAGTTCTCGGCTCTTCACCTGACCAGAACCCAACCAAATCTCATCGATCTTCAAATCAGGGCCTCCAATTCACACATCACAGAAACCCTAGTTTCTGTTTCTTCTCAATCAACAACACCATCAGCTAATTCAACCTCGACCCAAGTTTAATCACTCCTCAAATCGACCATTATGATACTAAGCCTCCTCATTCTCTCGATTTCAGATTAATCTTCATCAGAACCTCAACCAGCTCTACCATGACATAACAACAACACCAGAATCTCCAAAATCATCTCGACTCCCAGTAAACCTCGAATAAACTCAAAACCCCATTGGAGCGGCTCGAGCTCCACAACACCATTAATGGCAATAGCTTCATTTCATTCTTGATTTGAAGCAGAGAACCCTAACTTTGCCACGGATTCAGTCCTCTGCCAACACCAGTTGACCCACAACATCTCAGACCCACATAGATTTCAGGCTCACAGCAGCTTCACCATCATCTCACCATTTTCTTTCAGACAGCAGCCCTCTCGATCTTTCTCAGTTTCAGGTGAACAAATGATTGAGTTGAATGAGAGAAACATCTTCTCTCGATTTAGTTTTTAGGATAATGCTGGATAATGACACCCCTCTGCATCAGATAAGGGATACCCCAGTGGATGCCCCATAACATTTGGTCACCCCTTAACCACAGCTGGCTGCATTTAATACTCCTCCTAATAGAGTTGCCCCTTAACCTTGGCTCAGCTCCCAGTAGTGATTGCCATGAAATGACAATTTTGCCCTTTTTACTCCAATTGGTTGATTTCTTCCTCTTTTTCTCCGTGCAACTCCAGAGTACCTAATAACTCAAAAACACACGTAAAGTACATAATTCACAAGAAAAATAGCAAAGAAAGCGTAACTACTAGATAGTAAATACGGTGTATTCTACACCTATCAGTAGGGGAATCTGTTTGTAGTAAACAAAGCTAGCAAACCTCACAAATACGGTACTTATGACTCCCGAACAACAACCTAGATTATTAACCACCTCACAAGAACCATCCACCTCACAAGAACCATCTTAGACGAATTCAATTAAGAATCGTTATCAGATAATCTTAGGATGTGTTTGCTAGGAATTAATTCCATGGAATTAGCCACCTTTCCATGGAAATAACTTATTTTCCGTTGTTTGATCAGAAATATGTTTCCATGGAAGTGTAAAAAAAAATGTGGTCTAAAGTATGTTTTAAACCTAATTCCATGAAATTCCATGGAAAGTCTTTCCTTGCCTTCCCCAGGAAACTGATTCCATGGAATCACTTTCTGTGGAATTGTTTCCTCTGCCTATTATCAAACATAGCCTTATGGAATCACAAAGTCTGAGACGAAGAGAGCTTTGCGATTTCTATCTATCTCACCTGAAAGAGATTACGGAAACCTCGATAACAGAAAAGCAAGTTCTGGATATACGAACTGTCAAGGTAAAAGATAATCGGACTTGGCTTCACAAATCCCTAAGTGAAGTCTTTAAATCATTAATCTAATTATGGTTCTCAAAAGAAACCTAGATTAATATAAGATGACTCTAACATACAACTAGGACACGCGAAAGTGTCCGGGATTGATTTTCCCAGCTGTTTAAATCTCTCTATTTAAAAAATTTCAATATCAAAAGTCGTTTGGAAACCAGATAAACACTTTTTTTTGTTTAGATAAAACTCTAGTTAGGGTTTCACGTAAGCACGTGGGAAATATAACGACTAGGAAAGATTATACGTAGATATGTCCATCCTATTGTGATGCTTTCTATTAGATTACACTTATGACTGTGAGGGGAATAATTATACAATATACAACGTTGTTTCTGTCTTGCCTATTTAGCCAAAGTATTCGCTTAACCATTGAGTTGTCTAGAACACTAGATTTTGTGCCCGTGGTACGCACCGGGCATCTTTTTCTTTTAACCATATTTTTGATTTGGTAAAGCTCGGCTTCGGCCTCGCCTCGCCCCGAGTTGATTTGGTGTGGCTCGGCTTCGCCTCGCCCCAATTTGAAAAGAACAGATGAATATCACTCACATGCCAGTAATAGTTGCCGCTATCCTTTCCTACACATTGAAATCGAAAGGAAGTTGGAAGTGAACACAACTGAAAATAGAAGGAGAAAATTGTCTCAACGAAAATAAATGGAGAACAGAAAGAAAAAGAACATAGGAGACCCTATAAGCCTATATGTTTGGGTAAATTGAAAAGTGGTATGTGGATCATTTCATTATATAATTCATCAGTGTCAGTAAGCAGAAATCCAAAGTGTCACTAATATCATAGAGAATTGGATGCAAACATGTGATTGATATACCACAAAATTCATGACATGCACCATTGCAGTATTGAAATTCAAATGAGAGGTTATATTATGCTGACAATATATAAGAGGCAATATTAAATACCTTAGCATCTTCCAGTTCCCGATGTAGATACTGAGCTTTACGATACCATAAGTCTAGTGACCTGAAACATGAGATAGTTGGAAATGGTTAAAAAGTCATGGCTGGTTCAAGCACAATCATGCAGTATGAAAATAATTAGGTTATCCAAATCCAAATAGATGGAACAGAGTCTAGTAGGGATTTCAGAAATACATGAACATATCTTGTAATGGCGAGAGATCAATATTGTTGTTATCCACTTGGTGCCCACCAGAGGATGCGTAAGGATCAGTAACACAATTCCCATTAAATTGCATTCCCCAATCAAACTCCCTGCTCCATGACGATGATGATCTTGGTTGACTTTGGACCTCTCTTTCACATGTCGATGTCACGTTCTCCGAGAAATTACTTGAATCAATATGTAATCTTGGAACAAAATCAGAAGTATCAAAGTATACATAGTCATTGTTGACGACTTGAGCAGGTGGTGCTTGGTTTCCCCAAGTGTGAAGCGTGTTATGATTGTAATGTGTTAATACATCTGGCTTTTGATCTTCATGTTCTGAGGAGCTTTCAGTAAGGTTAATGTTGTAAACTGAGGACTTGAGCATCGCCTTATCTGTGATACCATTACTTGTACCTTGTAATGTATTCATACATGAACCCTACTTGAGCATTGCCTTATTGACATGAGACCCAATCATCAAGCTGCAAGTGATAATTTGAGCACAGGAATACGTCAGATAAACACTCAATACATCATAGCAGGAGAAACAATCAGTACTCAAGATATAAGCCCATTTTGCAAAAGTTTCAACATTATCCTCCTGATCTAGTGAAAAATGTGCTTTTGAGAAAGCGCTAGCCTAAGACTAAGATGTATAGTATTACAAACTTGATCGAATCAAACACATCCACTGCAAAGGTAGTCATTTTTAGGCCACTCCACAAGCACATGATCATGAGATATCTATGTAAGTGAGCCTGGTAATTGCTAGCCAATGAATACTAAATTGCTTCTCTAGTAGGGGCACCGAAATCATTGAGTGGCACATGATGTAATGTCGAAACATGTCTTAGTGACCCATTAGTTTCTACTAAACTCGTGCTTTCGAACATTTAAACTGACTGATTATTCAACATGTTCCAATTGCAAGCATTTAATTTCAGTTCAATTTGTTAAATTATAAGATGTCTTTTATGCCCTAATATAAACCGTTAATCGTATAAAAGAGTCATACCCTTGAGTTGCTGCCACTCTTCTTGTGCGCCTATCTATCTACACCGGGGCAAGTCTATACTCGTGCATAATCCAATTAGTCTTCACACCTTTGGGCGCTTTCCCCTGATAAAACACCAAAGCTTTCTTGATCCCAACTGGTTTTGGCTTCCCAATTGATTTATCCTCCCCGGAAGTCAGCTCGATTCGGCTTCGACCCGTTAGGATACTTCCTGTCTCTTAGAGAAAAGAAATACCACTCGTTTTAATTCACAACAACAACTCCAAATCGAAAGAAAACCCATCTTATGATTCTTTGGTAATCCCTTGATTTCATCTTTTAATTCACATCAAAACCCTAATTTAACCACAAACCCATCTCAATTTCACCTGCATTTAGTAATAATTCATCAATCAATCTCCTTCACAACATCAATTTCTTCTCATTCTTGGTTCCTTGTTCATAATCAAACCAAACCTTTCTCTCAATTTCAGTTCTTCGATTCACAGGAAGATTATATCTCTAATTCAGGTGCAAAATCAAACCCTTATTACTTAATCCTCTCCATCTAACAACATCATTAACAAACTCTTTCTCTCACAAATATGCTTTTAAATTCCTCTTCGTCTCTCGATTTCTCCATCTATTTCTCCAATCAGCCGAGACTTTTATTTCTTCTCATTTACATTACAATTTCAGGTGAATGAGAGAACTGGAAGAAATATCGCCGAGTATAAGGATTTGGAGATGGTTTAGTTTTTCACGGGAGTTTCGTCCACTTTGACGGTGTTACTTAACGTCCAGTTAAGTATTCGGTGTAAACAGAGTGTAACAAATTATTTAGGCACAACTTCTGACAAAAGTACTGTCTACCCACGTTTTTGCTAACGGGGTTACAAACGGCCAGTTAAATACATGGTGTAAACGGAGTGTAATTCAAATTTTAAGGCCCCGACCAATAGAATCCTGCCACTTGTCCTCTCCAGAATTGCTCTGTGTGAAAGCTTTTATCTAATTTAATTTGAGGCGGATGTCATACTCACCGTGCGACGTGGGAGCTCGTATGACTTAGTGTTTTAAAAGAGGGGAGATGACAAATGTTAATATCCCTGCCAAAAAAAAAAAAAAAACTTTAACATGGGAAAGTATTGATTTTGGATCTTCGATCGCAAGTAGAATATCTGTTTTCCGAAAAAAGAGTCACCCCTTTACGATCATTTTGAGTTTTCAGATCCTCAAATTGTAACTCTCGAGCCCACTCCGCTGCTCCCATTACTGCAATGGCCTCCGCACAATCTGCAGATGTGGTAAATCCCATAATGTCCCGAGATGTCATCATAGGACCCATATTATGGGTACACCTTGATAGATTCTGAATAGATTGACTAATACGTGGACTCCCGTTTTGTTGCTTAGTACCACTTGCTGTAACATCCCATTCGACGAGGGATTGATTCATTAGCTTGATGCAATCGAAATTGGCAAACATGTACTGTTAGAGTATGTTGTTTTAGTTGCACTTTAATTTTTGATGTATTTGTCATCTTGATGTGCCATAGTGGGAACTGGGAAGAAGTTTTATTTTCTGCATTAAAAAAAAAAAAAGAACTACTGAACTTAAATACTCCCTCCGTTACTTTTTAATAGGCTGGTTTGGTTTTTTGAGAAAATTAAGGAAATTAAGAAAACTAATCATTGAAAGTGGTCCTCATGACACTTGTCATAAAAGAAGTGAATTGAAATGGTCCCCATGACACTTGTCAACGCCAAAGAAGTAAGTGAAATGGTCCACACGACACTTGTCATCAAAAAGAAGTTAAGAGAAAAGTGGTCCCTAAAAACTAAAGTAACATTTGACTTTCCCAATTAGAAACCAACCTATTTTTTTGTAACATTTATTTATAGAAACCAGCCTATTAAAAAGTAACGGAGGGAGTAATAAAAACGAATGTGTCACTTCACAGTAAGGTCATAGATGGATACGTTTGGATGCGACATATCTGAATACGTCACACAACTTCAAATTCCATCCCAATTCGATTATAATCAAAATTTGATAAAAAAAAATTAATTTGAATATCGATGAATGTTACTGCAAGGCAAGCTGAAATACAAGTGAGCAATAAGAACAAAGGCGATCAGTCAACGAGCAGTAAGAACAAAGGCGAACGTTGAGGCTACTGATCGAGATAAGCAGCATCATTGCATCAACTTCAAGCTTCCAAGCATTCCCATATTATTTTGTCAGTGTAAAAATAAATTAACCAGAACAAAGAAACAAGCAGGATGACTATAACACTCAAGGTAGCAAATACATCACACTAATATAAACCAATCTAATGTTCAAGTATCCCGTCATAACCGCACGCATTGAGATTTTCAATCGCCCTCTCAGCATCTTCCCACTTCACAAAGTTCACAAATCCTCGGCCAATGCCAGTCTCCTGATCTACAGCAACATAAACACGACTGATATCACCAAAACTGCTGAACAGATGAAGCAAGTCACTCTCATCAGTATATTCTGGGAGGTTGCAGACACGAATAGTGTTTTCTTCATTCCTCCGTGGACTCATCTCTGATCCGAGTTGTTTCGTGTTGGAAATTTTGAATAGAAATTATATTAGTTATAATTGAAGGGTTGTTTCCAAGAGATGTGACCCTCTATGAATGGACTCTTTCCAAGAGTTGTGACTCTCCATGAAAGGACTCTTACAAAGAGAAGTGACTCTTGGCGAAGAGACACCAATCAAGTATATAAACCCCACTCTAGTTTCATTCTATATATAAGAAAAGCACACACAAAAATCTGATTTCACTTGCATTCATTATTGTCATAGTATTGAGAGATAAACACTAACTTTGGTTCGTCGTTTCCTTGAGTTTGGAGTGCTTCTACTCGAGGAAGAAAGATCGTTGTATCCTGGGAGACGTTTCGCAAGTAAGAACCCATTAGCACCGGAGTGGGGCGAATTTCATCTTAAGGATAGAGTATCCAATACTCGACTCGGTCTATGCATAATTCATAGTCTTCTAATTTTGTGGGTTTCTTTTCTTAATCTCTTGTTGTCGCATATCGGATCAACGTCAGTTGCATAATAAGGAGAAGATTTCTAACAATCTTAAGACGAAATCCTTTATCTTCTTCTTTTTTTTCTAAAACATTTTGATTGGGTGTTATCGATACAAGAAGTCTGGGTTGTTTAAATTGATTGATTCTAACGACTGTAAATCGTTGAAGACAGTTCAGAATATAATCATATTTGGTGGTAATCCAAATTTATGGTTGGATGCGTAGGACTTTTGGATTCTTTCGGACTCTTGCCTCTATCTCTCATGAAACTCTCCTCTTTCCTTTATTGAGTTATTAGTAATTTTAAAAGTTATTAATTCATAACATCTCTTAATAGTCTGTTTAAATTTTCTTTTGTGGCTAGAGGTAATTAAACTAGAAGAACCAGGAAAAGGAAATATGGAAAGCGCCGGTTTGACTCCTGCTGGATGTCAACGATATATCTCAAGAGATTGGAAATTTCTGATCAAAGAGTTGGGAACGACAACAAAACGGATCATTAGAACTAATTGAAATAGCATATGGAGAGGAAAGTTGCAGTGAACGTAGACTTTGAAGCAACGGACAACCATTCTCTTTATTTGGTGTTTGACAACGCTGATGTTTGTGCACACAAAATTTTAAGAATTTTGGAGTAGTAGAAACATTTTTACAAAATTCAGAAAGCCGAGTCTGGTTTCTGCAAAATTATTAAAGAGCAGGATATCAGTTCTAGCCCAGAATGATTTCCAAAAATTTTAGTTACTCTTTTGATTTTGTGGTAAGAAATGGAAGTTATTGATCAGGATTTTGTCTTGATTACAATTTTTAATCTCCATTTGGTATCGAGATGCAAAAGTAAAGCAAGTCAAAAATTATTGTGCATGTCCGTTAAAAGAGGCGTGTCTATTCACCAAAAGGCATTAGAAGAGACAGAAGGAAGTTGTAACCGTCTGGTCCATTGGGATGTATATCTGCGAAAGGATACATCTGTTAGGAGATTCACATTATGATGATTCAGTGTACTAGTACATGATTAGACGGATTGATGAAGGGTTTCAAGTGAACCATTCTTGAATGAGACAGTACATGTCAGAGACGTACTGAATTCACGGAGATGATCTCTTCATTAAAGTGGCTGTGGAAGAGTCTTTGCAAACTCCATTAGAGGTACTCTTTATACCGGATACAACACGAGTGTTGACAGGTGACAAAACTCCGTCCGTGATCGGGTGTTTAGTTTCAGAACTGTCTTTGAACAAGGTTGGTGAAACCGTTGTTCATGGCATGGCATGGCACACTCTGTGCCTTATAAGATGGTTTTGCTTGTACTGATGAAGTATGACATGAATCTTCTTGGTCGAGAGTGATTCAAGACTCAACAAAACTGTGTTTGTTTTGAATCATAAATTTTGAATCCAAAATCCTAGCGACCGAGAGTTTAATTGTGAATTAAAAGGTTTCGGTTTACTTTTGTGCATGTATTGCGAGATTGGGAATATCTCGTAATAGAAAAAAGATTTTGGATTAATCTTTTATATGAAGTGTAAAAGACATCCTGGTGATCCAACATACTAAATTTCAGAATTTTGGACCTGTGGAATTATTCTTAGAAATTACTCAGGGTGAGTTCTCTTCCTAGAAAAATTCTGTAAGGTAACAACATCGGTCCTGATTGAGAACATTTCTATGCGTGATATGTTGCGTGCCCGTTTGGATTAAAGATGTTTTATATAAGTGCCCAATTTTAAAATTTAGTTTTGAATTTTGATTTGGCACCGATTACATCACAACCAACGGGATAAAGCATAATGAAGTATACAAGTCTTGAAGAAGTATACAAGTCTTGAATTATGCTTCAACCCCACTGTAATCCTAGTCTTGGACAGAGATTAACAAAGATGTTGTTGATCAAGGAAGAATTTAGATCGTTGAAAGAAATGATGATATTTGGATTCCTAACCGTATATGTATATTTCGGAATTGTGGGGGTAAACCATATGCTATATACTTTGTCTAAGAAAAAACAGGGGTGTTTTAAAATCCAAATTATTCATGTCAATCGTCAAATTTAGACGTAAATGGTGATTGAACACATGTGATTATTTTGTAACAAATTGGATGAAAGGGCGTCCGACCTATCCAGACTGGAGAGTTACAAAATCACGTTGGTTAGTGCATGCATAGATGGATGTAAATTTGTACGGACATGATTTTGGATATAATTTGTAGCAAGTAAAATTGGAAGAGGAATTACAAAAATTTGTAACAGTGCTACAAAATGGGGACAAGTCTCTAGTAAATAGTCTTAGAGGACCGCGCGTGAAAATATTTTTGATGACTAGAGATAATGTGTTCATCGAGGGGAATAGGTTAATTTAAAGCCTACTAATTATGAGTGAAGATAATGGTAACCCAACCTAGTTGACTGGAGATCCCAAGATCTAGGTTCAAAAGGGACAACTAAGTTATGTATAACTCGAAGTAAACACTGTGGAGATAAAACTCCATCCTATTCCTATGATGAGACAGTGTATTTCTGAAATGTGGTATAGGATAAGCTATGCTTTTAACGATGCCTATATCTTGTATTTACAAGTGGGATATTACAGGGTATTCTTAATGGGACATCACCTATGTGAGTGTAGAATTGTGGCCGATTCTATGGAAATTTTATAAGGCTTTAATTTCCTAGAGCACTCATGAATCCGGGATTTGTTCAGGGCCGAAATGAACACAACCGTAGAACCAAATTAGTGAGAAAAGGCATTGTGTGATAACTATTGTCTTGGTTTACATTAAAAGCTGAACAGTTCAAGACATCGCTGTTGATGGTGGATTTTCGTTTAAGGTTAAATTTGTAAAAAACCAGAAAATCATGCGCTGACATCTTGTAAAAGATAAAGCCGTTTATAAGTGACGGATACTCCTCACTTAATTCACCAAGAATGGAGCATGTAGCAACAATCCCATTCCAGTGAATACATGAAATTCCTCCAGGTTGGAGCATGTAGCAACAATCCCTTCCTATGAATTTCATATCAACCTTGTATTTCCAAAGACTCATTATCAAGTGTGGCATGACGACCGAGTGTTACTCTTCGAGAGTAACACGAACCTCCAAGCACTATAATGAAACCATGTACGAAATACCCGTGTACAAATACCCGATTCTCGGTGTGTTATACTAGCCCGAGCCCTCTCGTGTGTTATACTAGCCCGATTGAGCCCCTCTCGGTGTGTTATACTAGCCCGATTGAGCATCCGACACCGACCATATCGACCGGATATGATTCGATTGCAGTCATCCAACTCCACAAGCATGATTGGATGACCCGGATCAATTCCATCACCCCTGCGGTATGGAATACACACATGCCGACCCCGCATGGTCGACCATTGGCCTTCGCTTGCCAAGAAATCGTCCATACCAAGCATTATGGACGGAAAAACCTAAATTAGGGTTTTGCGGCATATTACATGTGCCGCAAAACGGTCTCAACCATCCATCTTCGCAGGTATAGATGGAGGGTGTAGATGTAGACTCAAAGGGCCCGGAGCATGTCGACACAATCACCATGTGACCGCCTACACACTTGACCAATCGGTCAAAACCAAACATGATTGGTTACAACAAATTCGTCCACTTTGAAAGAGCATGGTCGCACGGCTTTGAAAGCCAAAATTAGGGTTTAAGCCATCACGCGTCCATCTTCTCCCAAGACGAATGGAGGGTCACGATCAGATCGAGCGATCCGGTCATACCCGATGACCACCGTGGGCCCATCTACCCCCTCATGCAATCGGCCAAGGCATATCATGCCCGGCTAATCCAAAACGCCCGCCCAAACATGCGTGGTTACACTTCCCAAATTGCAAATTGATCTCGACCGCTCAACTTCACCATGGACGAATTGAGTGGCTTAGATCACGTTTTCATGGGATAGTCGAGACATAGCGTGAACATCAGCCTACCATCTTCACGTCAAACCACCCGCCAAGACCGACCAAGTTAGGTCGTCTTGGAAACGCGCCCGGAAAAGAGTGTGGCGCAACGGCTTCTTGCGGTATCAAACTTCTATCGCAAAATCAATCTCGACCACTCCTCTTTGCCGGTCAAATTGAGTGGCCCCGATCGCGCTTTCATGAGGGAACGGAATACAGGCACCTACACCATCATGCCGTCAATACGCATGTATGGTCTGGTCCTCTCCAAAATCTTTCCCATGCTTGGTTTCGACCAAGTCGGAGAGTGATGCTTGCGCACCTCTTCAAAAACCCTAGTATTCATTAACGGTCGCACAGATGAGTGTCTCAAACATCATCTCTTCCGTTCAACTTCACCACCTTGGTTATACAACCCTGGTCGGGAGTTATTTGGTTAGTGAGGAGTCATTACCCATCACTTTACCACACCACAATGCGACTCGCATAAAATACACACGATACTTCACAAGTATCGACTTCCTAATAACGCATTATTCAATTCAAAGATTACATGCTATCTTTCGTGGATCCACGATCCACATTCCAGACATCAATCATGTCACAAATCGGGGATACATACTGGGGTATTGGTCCGCGGTTTACAAATGCGTGCGGCGTGCAACGCGCCATCACAAGAACGTGTCGGAAGTCATGGACGGTTAGAGATGAACAGAGAAGTGGGCAAGACCGGTCGTGTATCACCGACACACAACTCCACTACTCCATCATTCCACTACCTCCACTTCCCACGAGAAACGTGAATGAGGCTCAATGACTTGTATAAATAGGTTCTCCGCCCTATTTCAAAGGGGAACACGCAACAACACAAGTTTAGAGACAAACCAAGTGTTAATACAAAAACCGTATTCAAACACTCGAGAGCCTGCTTGCATCAACCGTAAGCTTGCTCATCTTTCGTTACAAGTCATAAGCAAGCCAACACCTTCACAATCTCAACACCTTCTTCGCTTCCCTCCCTAAGATCAACCCCATCTCCTTCACTTTGTGACCGAAACAGGTCTGGAATGGCCATTTCTTGGTTTAGGCCGGACTTGCACAGATTGATCTCTCGAATCTACAAGCACTCACCGCGCAGTGCATTTGTTGAAAGGTTTAAATTCATTCCTCATCCACACCCCAAATTACCAAATTCTGCAGGAGTAGTTTTCACCCATCAACAATTGGCGACCACAAAGGGGAGGTTGATCTCTCGGTTACACAAAATTGAATTCTCAATTTCTTCGTTTCCATCTCGCAATGTATCCCTGAAACCACAGTGGTTCGAATATCATGGGAAGTGTAGCTAGAATGCTTGGAGGATGTCTTGGCAAATCAAGCCGGTATCACTAGAAGGCGAGCGAGACATTTCGCCTTTTGAATGATATAGCATCACGATTACAAGAAGGGTCGATGAGCATCTACTCAAGCGGTGCAAGAAACGTTGAATCCTTAGTCAAGAGTCACAACTTTACCGGTGGAGAGGCAAAAGAGCGCGTAACCGCAGGAGACTCGGAAAGATGAACAACATGGTCCAACAACAACGAAGAACCGATGCAACTCCACGAGGAAAAGACTTGCCGAGTACTACAATGCCTACCCGATAAAGAAAGGGAGCCCAGAGCCTATCGAGCCTCCGCTAGAAGATTTGTATTTCAAAACTCTTATTGAAGCACGGAAGACTGTCCAATCCGCATCGGCCTTCCAACCAACTGAAGAAACGCTTGAGGAAGGAGAAATCAATCAGGAAATACCTGAATACAGAGGATGGGAGCGTTCAATCCGATCACTCAGCAGTGACATCACGACACCTTCCACATCCCTTTACCTAGGCAAGCGATCCATGAGATATGATGACACTCACAAGTCTTCCAACTTCATCTGTTCCACATCAAAGCCACGCAGAGACATTGCAACGCCCGCTAACGCAGAAAAGCTAGACTCAAGGTACTTACATTTCCCTTCCCAATGAAGAAGATTCTCGGAGCTCGCTGGAGACGTGGGTGCGAAATGGAGAGGTGGAGCTACCCCCAGATGGCGTCCGCCTATCGATCAAGAAGTAATGGACCCGAGGTACTGTCATTACCACCGGTTCCTTCATCACCCCACCGAGTGAATGCAACGCTTTGAGCGCATTGTTCGGGGAGAAGCTTGGTTCGGAGAGATAGCTTGCGAGGATTTTCTTAGAGACTACTCCGGTTTGATATAAGTGAGGCTTCAAAAGGCAAGTAAGTTTTACTCAACAACTTTACAAGAAAGATAGTTTAGAATTCACTTTGGGACTTAGCATCCCGCACGTGGAGAAAGAGGCTCGGTGATCAAACGCCATGTTTGTTTCCATTCGTACCTCCCTTTTACATAACATTTGCAATTTCATGTAATATGTGCAATCATTCATGACCAAGATGCAAATCTCATTTAACATAATCTCTTTCAAAAGGGTTGTTCACAAAACTATCTCAAAATAAGCCAATTCAATTACCTATTAATCCAAAAACCTCACTAAGTCAAAGAAAATCCTCACTATCACTCAAAAAGAAAAGCATATAAGAGAAAACGCCAAAAGATATAGCACGAATACTTCAAGGAAAGTCTTTAAGCAACAACTCATCCTTCCGGGGCAAGAGAGACTTTCATCCTTTGAAGCACGGCCCGCTTCACTCTCCAGCTTCTTTAGACAATCTCTCAACCTCTTCTTCCCCCGGCGAGCAACACAAATCCCGCGGAAGGGACTTCATCATGTAGTTTCGGAGCTCCTGAATCTCGGAGAACCCTTTGAAGAACCAAGGAGCATTGAAGGTATGCTGCGCAAACACGTCCCGATGGCACCTCCAGCCTTCAATCATCTCCTCGTAAACCGTTCGACCGTCGTGACGCTCATCCCATGGATAGAAACTAAAGCTTCTTGGACGCGGTTGACCAACGCAAGACGACTCTTGAGCTTCGTGGTGGTGGCAATATGGCCGTGTTTCTTCCAGATTGTCGCGTACAACTTTTCAAACTGAACCGGCACGCTGAATCCGCCAACCAACACACGGCCCGGATAAGGGATAGCAAAAGGAGGATCGAACAAAGCCCTGTGCCGCATCACCTGTAATTCACCAACCGCGGAACCTTGTCGAGTGCGGGGGCTTTTCAAGAAGTCACCACAATGGCCATATTGACCGAGCATGTTCATGACGAATTTCAAGGGGAGCCGCCCCAACTACAAAGCCCGTGCCGCCTCTCTTTCACTGGGTGCTAATTTCCATCACAACCCCGTCAACAAGATCACTAAGGAAGCGCCTTGTTCCACCGAGCTTTCATCATCTCTGTCGTGGTCGAAAAAGGAGCGGTTTCTCCGGACTTCTCAGCATGAAGGTCAAAGATCAGCACTTCTCAAAGATGAAGGTCGGTGCATTCGCCGAGACTTCTCAAAGATGAAGGTCGGTCATCGCGAGACTTCTCAAGATGAAGGCCAACATTGCCAGCCCTCTCATTTTGAATGCGCGCCAACCTTGTGAAGACATTCTCTTTCGAAATTCCCTAATTTCAAGCAAGAATCATTTTTAGAAAAATTTACACTGGAGAAATAAAAGAGCCGGAAGAGATTTAAATACCTGCATATTGGAGGAATTGAGAATTACCGGACCGCATGCTTGCCTCTTGAGTCTCTCTCCTACTTGGGGACTGCAACTCTCAGCTCTGGTCCGTTTGGTCGGAAGTAGCTTCAACCTAAATGCTTCGTCAAGGCGTCGAAGATGGTTCGCTACGGGAATCATCACGACGCTTTCCGAAAATTTCGGAAAACCGACAGCTTGTCTACTCCAAAATTCCTTATACTTATCGGTTACCACCGGGTTTCTCCCAATAGGCCAAGGGAAGGCTCACCCTGGTCTAAGAACACATTGGCATTAAGAATTTGTGGAAGGAATTCTTTCTGAGCCACAGTGGACGGATAAATGGGACACCCCGATCGAATCCCATTTGGCGAGCAGCCCTGTCAATGTTGTACGGAGTCACGGAAAATTCTCCGTCGAATAGAGACGGGACATATCCTGGAATGCAGCTGCGAGTAAATAATTTCCCCGATCTCATGGTCTTGACATCGGACGCAACACAACGCCAGGATCGTCGCAAAGGTCTTTGGCCGAACGATGGAAGAGTGAATCGACCCCATGGACGAAAATCTACTAAGAAATGTTGTCAAATACCTCCACAAGTTTCGCACCGGCTTTAGGACGCTTCTTATTCCATCTGAGTATTCTCGAGCCACCGTACAAGTTAACAAGTGAAGGTGCAGGGGTAGGAGCATAACTTCAAGTGTTCCCATAAGAGCGCTTGAAGAAAAGCGAAGTGAACGTGCGACTCCACCTTCTTGTACCCGTTAGAAACATGCATATCCATTGCTAAAGCGTCCGGATGAGAATACAAATGATCCAAGGAACAATGCACCTAGAGGAAGAACTTCACCTGCGCCAGCCTTTATAGCAATTTTGACAAGGTCACTTCTAATTATCTTCTTTCCGAACCGTCATCAAATATATCTCTGGATAGCCATAGAGACAGAACGCGATCAGCCGAGCTCGTTTTCCAACTCTTGATTCAACTCGGGTCCGCAGAAGACCACTCCGAAACCCACCAGGTGTAGAAGCATTTCGTGTCTTTTTTCTCCTCCTTCTCCGCATTGTCGAATTCCGCCACCTTTTGAAGTATAGTGGCATAATTACTCTTCTCCGTATCGTAGAGTTCGTAAGAAAGACTTCCAAAGAATGCGGGTTCATTAATGCAGATACACTCTCCAAAGTAATAGTCATCTCTCCCCATCTAGATATGGTCGTGTGAGTGGAAATACGCCACCGAGAAATGAAGGTAATCAAACCCGCGGTGTCTTTCCTAATTTCGAGGGTAGCAGATGCCATGACCGCATCGAGAATTTGTGCTTTGGTCAAATTGTCCTTAATGCCCTTATTACTCAACATGCGTCTCATCCATCCTTCATAAGAACCCAGTGGAGCATGGCAAATCTTGAAGTCAATAGGAGAAGGCGGATATTCATTTCTTTGGAGACAAAATCTCATCACAAGTGCGGAAGAAGAAAATGGATCAAAGATCCATATTTTCCGAATCGGAAAGCAAGACTATCTTATGAGAATGATGCTTCCTAATATTTGGAAAAGGCGAGGTGAACAACTCATCATTGATGTTCGGCATATCTTTGAAGCTATCAACACTTCCCGACTTGGCACCAGCATTATCTTCGAAGACATATATCGACGTTAAGTTCTTTTCTACCGCAATGAAATAAAAGATAGGAGTTAGAACTTGTATGAAAGCATATGAGAAGTGTAGTCACACACGGCAAGACACAACTCATACAATGGCCGGTCCAAGCATCATTCAAGTTTCTGGTATTGATCAAGCTTCGGTATAACTCAAGTTTTCAAGTCGGGATAAATGTCAAATCCGGTACAAATTTCGATCGGTATTGGTTTCAAGTCCGGTACAAATTTCAAGTTCGATGCAAATTTCAGCCAAGCATGTGTGAATAAGACCCACGTTCCGCATACACGGCGGGCCCACATTCATCCGCATGCATCATAACACGATTTTCTTTATTCATGGGAATCGTGTCTACGGGATTCAAGCCAAATGGTGGAAAAAGCTAAGCATGCACATGTCTTATAAAAGGTATTTACCTAACAAAACTAGGGTTTGACCGTTAAAAAAAAAAAAGGAGCGAAACTACCTTGACGGCCGGACGGAGCAACTCCCGAATGGACGACAATGCTGTTTCCGGCAACAATTCCTAGCAGAATAAAGAAGAAAGAGCGACAATGGTCGAAGCAAGGTTGCGACGAGAAAACAAACAAAAAAAAAAAAATCGTGAAAGAAAAGGAAGGAGTCTTGTCTCTTTTATAGACAAAAATTAGAAGAGTCCCAATAGAAGAAGGATTCCTCTCTTATTTGGTTTCCTCTTTCGATTCAAATACCCAAAGAAAGAAACCGCCCCACCAAGGGATTCCATACAAGCGTGACGGCGTGGGAAACTAGCGGTCGACCAACACTCTTCCGGTAAACTTCTTTTATCCCGTCTTTCTCACATATGTATGTAACATCTCATGCCTACCACACAATAGTGTAACCATTATGTGCTAGGCAGGGGACTTAATGTTGATGGTGGATTTTCGTTTAAGGTTAAATTTGTAAAAAGCCAGAAAATCATGCGCTGACATCTTGTAAAAGATAAAGCCATTTATAAGTGACGGATACTCCTCACTTAATTCACCAAGAATGGAGCATGTAGCAACAATCCCATTCTGTGAATACATGAAATTCCTCCAGGCTGGAGCATGCAGCAACAATCCCTTCCTATGAATTTCATATCAACCTTGTATTTCCGCACTCATTATCGTGTGTGGCATGACGACTCGAGTGTTACTCTTACAGAGTAACACGAACCTCCAAGCACTATAATGAAACCATGTACGAAATACCCGTACATGTTGATTCTCGGTGTGTTATACTAGCCCGAGCCCTCTCGGTGTGTTATACTAGCCCGATTGAGCCCTCTCGGTGTGTTATACTAGCCCGATTGAGCATCCCAGACCGACCATATCGGTCCGGATATGATCTCGATCGCAGCCATCCAACTCCACAAGCATGATTGGATGACCCGGATCAATTCCATCACCCCCAAGCGTGTATGGAATACACACGCTCGACCCCGCATGGTCGACCATTGGCCTTCGCTTGCCAAGAAATCGTCCATACCAAGCATTATGGACTTTAAAAACCCTAAATTAGGTTTTGCGGCATATTACATGTGCCGCAAAACGGTCTCAACCATCCATCTTCGCAGGTATAGATGGAGGGTGTAGATGTAGACTCAAAGGGCCCGGAGCATGTCGACACAATCACCATGTGACCGCCTTACACACTTGACCAATCGGTCAAAACCAAACATGATTGGTTACAACAAATTAAATCCGCCTGAAAGAGCATGGTCGCACGGCTTTGAAAGCCAAAATTAGGGTTAAGCCATCACGCGCGTCCATCTTCTCCGCACGAATGGAGGGTCACTGGTCGATCGAGCAGGTCCGGTCATACCAAAGATGACCACCGTGGGCCGATCTACCCCCTCATGCAATCGGCCAAGGCATATCATGCCCGGCTAATCCAAAACGCCCGCCCAAACATGCGTGGTTACACTTCCCAAATTGCAAATTGATCTCGACCGCTCAACTTCACCGGACGAATTGAGTGGCTTAGATCACGTTTTCATGGATAGTCAGGTATAGGCGTGAACATCACCCTACCATCTTCACGTCAAACCAATCTACCAAGACCAACCAAGTTAGGTCGTCTTGGAAAACGCGCCGAAAAGAGTGTGGCGCGCGGCTTCTTGCGGTATCAAACTTCTATCGCAAAATCAATCTCGACCACTCCTCTTTGCCGGTCAAATTGAGTGGCCCAGATCGCGCTTTCATGAGGGAACGGAATACAGGCACCTACACCATCATGTCGTCAATACGCATGTATGGTCGGTTCTCTCCAAAATCTTTCCCATGCTTGGTTTCGACCAAGCTGGAGAGTGATGTTGCGCACCTCTTCAAAAAACCTAGTATTCATTAACGGCCATGAGATGAGTGTCTCAAACATCATCTCTTCCGTTCAACTTCACCACTTGGTTATACAACCCCGGTCGAGTTATTTGGTTAGTGAGGAGTCATTACCCATCACCTTACCACACCACAATGCAGTACCTGCATAAAATACACACGATACTTCACAAGTATCGACTTCCTGAATAACGCAGTTATTCAATTCAGCATTACATGCTATCTTTCGTGGATCCACGATCCACATTCCAGACATCAATCATGTCACAAACTGGGGGATACATACTCGGGGTATTGGTCTCGCGGTTTACAGCCGTGGCAGCAACAGCAACGCGCCATCACAAGAACGTGTCGAGGAAAGTCATGGACGGTTAGAGATGAACAGGAAAAGTGGGCAAGACTGGTCGTGTATCACCGACACACAACTCCACTACTCCATCAGTCCACTACCTCCACTTCCCACGAGAAACGTGAATGAGGCTCAATGACTTGTATAAATAGGTTCTCCGCACCTATTTCAAAGGGGACACAACAACACAAGTTTAGACGAGACGAAACCAAGTGTTAATACAAAAACCGTATTCAAACACTCGAGCCTGCTTTGCATCAACCGTAAGCTTGCTCATCTTTCTCACAAGTCATAAGCAAGCCAACACCTTCACAATCTCAACACCTTCTTCGCTTCCCTCCCTAAGATCAACCCCATCTCCTTCACTTTGTGACCGAAACAAGTCCGGAACGGCCATTTCTTGGTTTAGGCCGGACTTGCCTAGATTGATCTCTCGAATCTACAAGCACTCACCGCGCAGTGCATTTGTTGAAGGTTTAAATTCATTCCTCATCCACACCCCAAATTACCAAATTCTGCAGGAGTAGTTTTCACCCATCAACAATCGCGTTCACTGGTTAGCGAGTAAATCCGATAGTTATTCACTAAGGAAGGTTCAAAGCCAAAAGCTACCTATCCCCATGCAATGACTTTTCACTTTATCTCTCTTTAGTGTCTCGCATAACATTTGCATTCTTAGAAGTTCTATTCAAATGTGGGGATTGTTGGAAATTTTGAATAGAAATTATATTAGTTATAATTGAAGGGTTGTTTCCAAGAGATGTGACCCTCTATGAATGGACTCTTTCCAAGAGTTATGACTCTCCATGAAAGGACTCTTACAAAGAGAAGTGACTCTTGGCGAAGAGACACTATGTCCTTTCTAAGAGACACCAATCAAGTATATAAACCCCACTCTAGTTTCATTCTATATATAAGAAAAGCACACACAAAAAATCTGATTTCATTTCGTCCCATCTCTCTGGCCAGGATGAATGTTGGTTCCTGACCTGGAAGTGCCAGATGTGCTGGCGGGATCCGAGAGATTGCAGACACGAACAGTGTTGTCTTCGTTCCTTCGTGGACTCATCTCTGATCCGAGTTGTTTCGTCCCATCTCTCTGGCCAGGATGAATGTAGGTTTCTGACTTGGAAGTGCCAGATGTGGTGGCGGGATATGGTGGTGGGAGAGCAAGACGCTTGCGAGGACACCAACCAGTCCAGTGATCACCCTTCTTGCCACAGATCCTACACACCATAAGCACAGCACCTCCCAGATTTGACGAGGAATCTCCTGGAACCTTGGTGTCTTCTTTGTTGCCTGTGCATAACCATGTTAGTGACTATGATTTCGTTTAACTGACAAAACAAAAAATAAATAAATTGTGGAATAGGTAAAGAAACTGATACAGAATATAGAGCGGAACAAATATAAAATAACAAGTCTGGCGGAGACGAAAATTTTTTAACATCAAACAAGATCGGAGCATAACCTGGTCCTTGCATCGTATCTATTCCCAAGAAGGAAAATCAAACAGAGATTGACAGAAAAATCAAATAACGGAAATCTCAGTCGGTGGACAGGGGGTGTTTTCCGATTGAAAGGCAATATCTTGTTTGTGAGCAAACTTCCGCCTATATATAACCTTAAGTTCGTGTTGATGTTGAGATATGGTAATTGTTTAAACAACCTACACCTGGACTAGGTTTGGGTACTGGTTTACCCAACCTACACCTGGACTAGGTTTGGGTACTGGTTGACTTTGGCCGCGGGCGTTGACTAGGGTAGTTTTGGCAATGGCGGAACCAAGCATTAGTATAGAGGGGGCTAGAAAAAAATCGGTAGGCTAAATATAAATTATGGGAACAATTAAAGGCTTTTTCATGGTTTTTGGAATTTTAGGGGGCTAGAGCAAGGGTTAGTCAACCCTTGGCTTCGCCCCTGGTTTTGGAGATCGAGAAAAAGGACCGATGGAGAGGACTGTGTTTCACGATAACATCCATAGAATAGAACAACATAAAACCAAAGACCAAAGACCAAAACTCATTTTCCAATACCAAGTATTGGGTTTGGGTAGGAGACTAGCTCCCAAAATATAGGACATAGTTTTTATGCCGGCCTGACCAAACCTTGCACAACCCGTAGGCAAAGAACAACATAAAACCATCCCCATAAATGTTTTATATCATCAAAGTTATAGGGAAGTTTATAATGATTCGCTTGATATGCTCGTAGTTATCTTTTTTGTTTTATTTTGTTTTTTGGAAGCAACCTTGTACATTTGGAGATGATAATAACTAATTCAAAAAGGACAATAATATCCTGAATATTTGCTCAGAGACACATATACCGAGCATGTATAGCCACCCTTCATTAATTTGGAAAAATCACTCGGGTATCACCGGCCGTACAAAATTGTTGCTTAAATCTGCGTTTAAACAAGTTTTAGTACAATTTATGTTGAAAAAGTAACGTAACGTATTTACCTTATCTTTCTTTATTTATGCATTCACAAACCGTATTGTGAATGCATAATCACTGATGCACAAATATACACTGTTATCATCTTTGGCACTAGTAATTTGGTGTGGATTTGAAGATGCAATTGATTTTATTTGGTGAGGTAATTTCATTCCATATAAACTAATCAGTAAACGCCCAATAACACCGGTATTAATAGTTCCAGCAAAAATATATCTTAAAGAAAATATCAATCACTTGATTTGATCTTATCAATATTTATCCCCGGTTAATTTTAAAACCAATCATCATTACTGAAACCAAAATAGAGAAATCAAAATAAAAGATTGATCGACGTTGTCAACTATAAATTAGTTTAGTTTAGTCGTTCATAATGGTGATAGAGATAAGACAGCAACAAATGAGGTGACATTTTTCTCTACAAAACATATTTCAATATACCTAGAAAATGGTATTGAGCAGAAGTACTCAAATTGGGTCAGCTCATGTAACATTAAATTGGTGGTGCTTTATTTCGAAAGTACAATATGATAGTCTTTTTTAGCAAAACAGATGTGATTTACTTAACATGTGATTTCCAACCTAATATAGTCAAGCTAAGGCGAGACTACACAAAGGACATGTAGTAGAGTGCAGTGCAACGACGTGACACTAATGCATCAATACGTCTAAGCTCCCAGTTTAGCTAAAAGCAATTGGTATATCATCACGCTCAATTCAAAAATTAAACAATGTTCCATATTATAACCAACTGTCATTGGTTAAAACATGACAAAGTTACTTAAACCCTAAGTAGCTAAGGGTGGTCTAATTGGTCTCAACTATACGAAGTTTGATTAGATTTTGTATAGCGGCTTAATTCTGAGAGTATTCAAAACCGGATTAGGTCCCGGGGTTTTTCTGCATTTGTGGTTTCCTCGTTAACAAAATCTTGTTGTGACATTTACTTTATTATTCCGCATTATAATTGTTTTATTATAATTAAAGTAAATTGCACTTGTGCGTTAATTCCATAACACTTGATATTGATCATATAGAGTTTCGGTTTAATACCATACCTATTATCAAGTGAACACTTCGTTGTCGTATCGTCTCGATCTTGAATCCATAGTCAATCACACACGTGATCTTGTTGTAGTATTATCTTGATTTTGTATCCATAGACGATCACACGAAGTGTGTATAGAAGTTGTTGTATTGTCTCGACTCAGTCCATAGACGATCGCACTTGGTAAATGACTTATAGGTTGATCAATAAAAGATTGTCGTGTATTTGGGGTACCCTCGTCTTCTCACTCTTGGATATCTAGATTCTAAGATATAGTTGATTTTGACTTCCCTGACAATGGGAATTCAACTTGGTGAACCAAAAGAGTTGTCCGCATTGATCACAATAGTAAAGAGATACAAAGAGATCCTAAAATGAAAACAATGGTTTTGTGGTTAGGAACAATGAAGATGAAGAATGGCCCAAGTTGTTCGTAGTGAAAGTAAATATATGTATACTACATTCAAGAGAAAACCACATTGGTTCCAACTGAATCAAGGGTAAAAACAACTTCTTTCTTTTCTTCTTTTTCCTAAGAAAATGTTACGATTTTCTTGAGAGGAATATCGGGATAATATCCAGCCATTCTCTCCGATTCCACTTCTTCTCAAAAAAAAAAATTAATTGCTTTATCAGCTAGATGTTATAATCCCTACTCAAGAATTCTACTTTAGCATAAGTAAAAGTATTTAGATTATTTTTATTACAATCACTCAAGGTTGTGCTACCGGACCATCTTATGTGGTTATTATTAGAACTAAAATAATAAATAAACTTAGCATCATTGATGAAGCTGAATTTTTCTTTGTCTCTATCTTCAGCCTAGACTGACATCTCCAACAAAGCAAGAATTTTTGCCTCCTTTGTATCTGTTGCTATCCTTGGGATGATCTTGCAAGCAATGTAGTCACTTGAAATAGTCATCATGACATGGCCAATTCCAATCATATTAGTATTTTTATCATAAGAAGTATCACCATAGATAAACACGCAATCAACAGGGAGATTCTTGAGAACGGAATTAAAGTTGTAAACAATAGGTTCATTCGCATCAATTTGCTTCGTAGTTAATCTCGCAATAGTATGATGATTAAGGTTTTTACCTTGGAAAATCTAAAAACATGTCCCTTCAAATACTCCAAGCAATGATAAACACGTCATCAACCTTAGCCCTGTATTGATCATAAACACATCATACATCCAAGATTTATCCTTTTTGGTGTACTTTTTAGTTTGGTTAGAGGTGATTAAAGAGTGGACGAAGATCACAAAAGAAGAAAAGAGGTAGAAGAAAGAGGAAACATCTAAACAAGTACCTAAATGATATAATAAAAGAGATAAGAATTTCAAATATATTTTAGTTTTAAATAAAGTTAAACAGACATATCGAGTGACTGACAAAACCTAATAGGAAATCATGAGTATTAAGTTGTTTTGGAGGCGAAACGCTGAAAAGCGCGTACTAAAGGGAGAGGCGGGGCGGTATTTAAAACTCCTTCTAGACCTTTATGTTTTTATATTTATTTTTTCTGAGTTTCAATTGCTATGAGTTTTTATAAGTGTTTTAACATGGTTCCTCCATCTTATCTTTTGCATTGATTGGGAAAACTTACCTTCCGTGGTTGATGAGTTTTCGCGTGATCTATTGCTGCCACCGCGTGATTTTCTTTCTAATCTTCCAGATAGTGTGTTGGAGAAAATCCTCGAAATTGTGTTATATGATAAGTCAAACATGTTGCTAAAGAATTCTCAATTTAGACACAATTAGAACATGGATGCTAAAATCTATAGGCACATGTTACGTTGTGTTATTATATATTTTTTTTTCAACTTAGAGAAAACTTACTTACAGTAATTTTGTAGTTATTGATGACTTTGTTGTTCAAGAGTTTTTAGATCATGGAGCTATAATTAAGGAATTATCGCTTGACGGATACGTTCAGATACTTGATTTCCATCTGGTTGCTCTAGGGTGCATTTCATTGAAATTTTTAGGTCTTTGTCACACCATGGTTAATAACAAAGGTTTATTTTGAGACTGTTGTTTTCGATTCTTATGCTCAAATTACTAATGTCGGCATTTACAACCTATTGGTTGGATGTCATGCTGTAGAACAGATAACATCTCAGATTCGTTTGCCATCACGGTTGTTGGATTTGCTGGTATAACCCACATTTAAAGCATATTTTCGCAAACATGTGTCATCTGGATAGTAACATAGATTCACTTCTATGATGAGTTCTCATTATCATCATTGGTTACGTTATATGTGCGAATAATGTAGGTCCAGTAACCCTGACATCTAATTCTCTTACTTGCTTGGAGTTTTACGGAGTGTCTTTGTGGTTTAATTGTTCTTTAATACCTTGTGTTATTCACTGCACAAGAAGTTCTTCCTTCCACTCTGGAATGACTTGTTATTAGTACTCTTTGATTATTATTATTACTGCCTTATTTTAACACATGATGAGTTTTGTCATGCGGATGCTGAACAAGGTTGGCACTTGTGGCTTGTGAAACTTTTAAGTTGCTGCATGTTATTCTTCCGATGTGGTTAGCAACGGCTACAAATAGTAGATTTGGTTCAGGAGCAGAAAAAAAAAATAACAATGGTAGTACATTTTTACTCTGGCCCTTGGGACTGAAAATCGTTGGCCATAAGTGCTAACTCAAAATTCTTCTTGGTACATGTAGGTACCTAGCCTACTTGTGTAGATAAGAGCTATTTTGTTTGCAAAACGACGTGTTTGGTTAGTTGTGCTTCTTACCTCTAGTGAATATTCAATGATGCAAAATTCAACGCTAATATCGAATGTGACTTGTTTAGTAATATGTTAGATATTGGTTGTTATTCGGTTTTGGAAATTTATATAACTAAAATAATAATATATAACTAAATCTTCTTAAAGAAAAAAAAAAACTAACAATAACTAATCTTATCGTTGACTAATTTTCTACTAATATTGTTATATCTTATTATGAAAAAAAAGTATTATGAAAAAATAAAGTAGTAAAATAATCACAACATTTTCTATTTCCTTATCTCGCTCTAACTTTCTTTTTTATCTTCTTTCTTTTTGATATTATGTAAAACTTGTTCAATTTGAATTATTTCAATTTAAAAAACTCTAGCATATTCTCATTTTCATCTTATCTCAATAGTTAAACATGTGTAAAAATAATTATATATATTTTTTTTTTGCTGGGAACCAAAATACCTTGACAAAATAGCATACCCAAATTAAATACCAAACTACACAATATTTAACCAAAGTTAAAATCAGTTTGCTCAAATTAAACAACAAACTACACAGTATTTTTACCAAAGTAAGGTAAGATGACGATATGATTGATGAATCCTAGGGCGAGTGCCGAAATACCTTGAACAAATAGCAAAGCCAACCAAGAAAACATCTTCAAGAGATGTCAGTTGTTCTTACCTCCCTTCGATGGAGGCCTAATAATATCATAGAAATCATCGGCACGGTCAGAGGCGATTCCATCCTTCAATTTTTGCTTAATATCAACCGGTATCTCAGCATCAGGAGTAATCGATAACGACGCACGGTCAGAGGCGATTGGATCCTTCAATTCTTTCTTAATATCACCCGGTATTATCTTGGCATCAGCAGTAATTAAAAAAAACAAGTTTTTCTTTAGACCCATTCCCGAAACAAGGTTAGCAGGCTCATTAGCTTCTCTTTCGATCCAAGTAACGTCACAAGCTCCACGTTTTTTGCGAAGGGATTTAATTTTCTCCTTAATGTTGTTCAACAAGGGATGATAACTCTTTTTTTTTTGAACTGACCCAATCCAGATATACAATCCACCCAAGTTTTGCAATCCGTTTCAACCCAGATTTCACAGTTGTGTTTGTTTTTCTTGTCAGTAAAATCTAGGCACGTCAGAATTGCTTCTCCTTCAACACTGGTTGAGTTTTCTTTTTTAGGAACCCGACAGAAGTATCCCACATCCACATGCTTTTCATCATGGTATCTCAGAATGTTGGCTGTTCCATCACTTGGATTCCAACCATCTTTTTTTGAACCATCCGTGTTGCCTTTGATGGTTCCTTCAGGTGCGGGGGACCATCCAACCTTCTTCTTCTTATTTTCTTCTTCTGGTGAGACTACAATCTCACCTGATAGTAACTTTTCATACTCATACCTATTTGCCACAACCGCAAAACTTCGCCCCACTGACCCAGCAGAGTAGGGAAACTTCCATGATCTGCTTAATACATTTCCAGCTGAAGGTAATTCATTACTCTGATAATGATGAAATAGTTAAATATTGATGTCATTAAACTTTTCTACTACCTATACAGACAAAAAAACAAAGTTTTGAGCAATGTGCAAATATAACATAAAAAGAACTGCAAATGCAATCATTTATTCAATCTACGCGCATAATAGATAAGAGAACAAAGAATGGGCTCATTCAAGAACTCATATCAACTTTTGACTATCCGAATTCAAGTTTTCAAGTTACTACTGTAGGAAAGATCAACTAATAACTTAACATGAATTATATAGTCAACTAAGAATGATCATACAATCAACTAAGAATAAAACTCATTACACTTAACATTTATGACAAGAAAGTGGAATATGAGTATTTGTGAGTTTGTAGCAACTAGAATCTAAAAGAGATATCATATGGTAGCTTTTAACACCGGTATATGGTTTTATAAACCAAATCGTTGCACAAATGATAATGAAAGTTACTGCAAGGAAACAAAAAAATAGGTACAACCCGGACCAACCTCCCCAAGTGAAAGATAACAATTACACATAAATAGAATGAATATAGACATGCAACAACCATTTGTGTAATAGGTTCTCAAATATTCTTCATCATACCTTTATCAACACTAAAAATATTTTTATCTATGTATGGTAATAGGTTCTCAAAAAAGTTTTCCAAGTCACCGGTGAAAAATATCACATCGCATCCACTTCTTCTTCTTTTTCATTACCACTAATTTCATCAGTTAAGAAATTCTAAAGAAACTCCAGAAACTGAGTTTCATAACCCGTACGGTATATGAAAACCTTATTCTGATTCATGAAGGAGATCGTAATGATTACATTTGTCTTTCCCCAATTGATGAGCACATGAATTTTCTTTACAACTTTCTTATTATTCGTGATCTTCTTCCACTTTTTCATCTTTTGCTTATTAACATGCTCTACAGCTCTTATGGAACTAATAAATTGACATAACTCTTCTGCAGAAGCTGAAACTTGAGATTCCAAAAATTCAGTCACTCCATTAACGGTGATACCTACAACAAACTTTGGTAATCGATGGTGAACAAGACATTATTGATATGGATGTATTTTGATCTTTACTCTTCTTCTTTCTTCAATTCAATTTCTTGTGATGAGAAGAGAGAGAGAGAAATGGCAGAATATTAAAATAATGACACAAATATTATTACATAAAACAAAGTTTCAAACTCGTATTACCTTTAGAAAACATCAAACAAATTTTTGAAGTGTTCTTCGAAGAAGAGGCGTAATCTAGATCCCTCATAAAAAACTTGTTCTAAGTACTCGGTTGTATTTGCTTCATTCACATTGAGAACAAATTCATTAGATACCTCATCATACATGAGGAATAGCTTCCATCTTGCGCATTAAATGAACAACATTAGGCTCGTCATCTTTTTACGTACTTGCGCACATTGGTGAGCATTTTGGTACATTGTCTGTGTCCGGCTTGAAGGCCAGCAAGCTTCAGCTGATTAGCATCCATCTCCTGACAATAAATTGTAAACAACGTATTCGCAAGTATGTTTTATAAAAATTTCAAAACTCTGAAAATTTTGTGTTATCAAACAACTAAAACAAAGGCAAAGCAAATAATACAAAACCTCAAACAGAACCCAGATTTTTCAGTGACAATATAATGCTTACACAACAAACAACAAAACTAGAGAAATATGTTTTATAAATTTTTCAAAACTCTGACCATTTTATGTTATCAAAAAAGTAAAACAAAGGCAAAAATAATACAAAACCTCAAACAGAACCCAAATTTTTTAGTGACAATATAATGCTTAGAACACAGTTAAACCATCTTGAGCTAACATATAATATTGCACGTTTATAATAAACGTAAACTTCAATCATTTATTTTTTAACTTATGGTCTATAAGTTTAAAAATATTTGCACACTGATCAATTCAAGCTGGATCAAAGCTTATGCACTAATTTATTCCAAATGATAGCTCTTCCATACAAAGATATACAGAACTAAAGCGGTCTATGTTTCTAACTAACAAAAACTATCATTGGGATAACACAAACAAGTCTCAATACGTACTATTACTCAAATACAAGCATACACTTCCTTCCACTTATGAAGCAAAGAATATCCTTCATACTACAAAATTTGATAACACAACACAAATTATTGAGTAATGTATGATTTTCCAACTGCCCACACACATCAATGGAACAACAAAAAACATGTCACACAACTATACATATCTACACACAATACATCTATTTAGTTTTTAACTCTCTCAAAACCTAATTCCATTAGCCAATGGTATAAACTTAACAATCCATCACTCTTCCATGGGTATAAGCTTAACTGTTAAAAAAAAAAGTCTAAAATTGCATATGCTTATTCTCATTCACATTATATAATTGATCGTCAAAGTGGGTATTAGCTTAAAGTTGTTGTTATATCTATTTACATGCAGATAAAATTGGTGGTGCACTTGGTACCCTCTTATTTTAAGTATTATTAATGTTTTTAAATTTTTTTCATTATTAACTACTTCTTTTATTACGATTTGTGGAATGATAATCGTGATACTTGATATTTATGTTGATATCTTTTGAGTATTGATTTCCATGAGATTGTATTCATCTATTATTTTTTGTCTGTGGTCTCTCTCATAATGATCTTCAAAAAGTTTTGCCCTTAACTCTTATGTTTTTTTTGAAAGACTTAAGTTATGAACCTTTTGTTGATAGTTTTGTAGCTTACATATCCTTGTGAAATTTTCTAAAGTTTGAGAAAAATCCTTTATTATGCAAAATGGTGTTATTTTGTTACTCTCTTCTGAGAATGACTTCACATGGGGGAGAGTTCTTAATCAACTTGCACTTAATTGGCATATCTTTGTGTTAGAGCATAGCTCGGTTGAACCCACCAAGCGTTGGTATGTCAAGTTTGGTTGTCATATTTTAGTGAATCAAAACTCATTTTAAGAGTCGCTTGATTATGTACTAGAGTCAACTTCGTATAGGTTAGCTTGAAAGTATTAGGATATGAGACATTACAAGGATTGCGAAGACTTGAAGAAGTGAAGAAGTAAGAAGCTACAACGACAACATCATCCTTCCACTTAAGGTTAGTGATATTTGACTTGAACTGTTTCATTCCCTAACGTATCTTTCAAGTCGTGCATATTGAAAACGAAAATGCGAAGCATGAAAACTCTAGATAGACATAGTATTAAGGAATACAATATGAAGTTTATTGCTTAACCATTAAACTTTGTAGATAAGACATCGACATAATCGTTTAAATGCTATTGTAATTATGTATGGGTATGAGGTGAGGATATCATCATAGGAAACAATGTTTTACATTTGTTTTAAGGAAGTAAGTACATAAACTTGTTTATTAATCGAAAAGGAAATCGCCAGGCGTTATTGGATTGTTATTCATTGCATATCTTGTGAACATCCAATATGTGTGATTTAGTATAACCGCTCATGACTTGTTTGTGTTCTTGGTAAAACTATTCACAAAGGCCTGACTTATGTATTGGTATGACTTTTATTAGTGAAACCGATCTTAAGTAATCACCTGAGATGGTATGATCGAGTTTGTGTTTTGTGGAACCGAATCTGGGTAAAGGGAAACCGATCCTATGAAGAGGTGCAACACATCACAAAGGGGGATCGATCCTTGTATGAGGTGCATCAAGTTTTTAGCAGAAAGGCGAACCGATCTTATGGACATGTGCAACATGTTTTAAGGCAAAGGGGAACCGATCCTATGGACATGTGCAACACATATAAGTTAGATACCATATATATGTGGGGAACCGATCCTAGTACTAGTCAACCGAATTTTGGGAAGCTAGTGTGACTATGCACAACACTCACATGGAGGTAGAACCGAAAATTGTTTTGGTAGAACCGTGAAACCCATGATTTGTGATTAAGTGTTTCTTAATCAACCGCATATTTCTTGAAAGTCAGATGAACCAATTCTAAACTTGTTTGGAAGTGTGGCAAATCGGTTTCAAGGTTATAAGTATGAAAGAGGACTTACAAAGTAAGGATGTCGGCATACTTTGAACACGTGCAATGTTTATATTTTATTGTTCAAAGTTATTCCTTAATAGCTACAGAAAGAAAATCCCAGGATCGAAATAAATAAGTCATGAATCTTTTATTTATGGTTGTTAATTTTATTTTAGGAAAATGAGAATTAGTAATGTGCATTTACTAGTTGAGATTTTTAAGAGAGATTTTCGATCATTATTTTGGACAGAGCATTTCCAGAATTATGGAAACCGAATTTGGAATGTATTGAATATCTTTGAGAATATTTTCGGTTTTGGAAATTCCTTGGTGTCCAAACTTCCTTGTCTATAAATACTTGAAGTTTGCATTTCTAGCAAACTAATCCTTCGTGACAACAAACTTCCTTGGTTGTGTTGTTATTGGTGTAGCCGCCTATTCGGAGAGGAGAGTAACCTAATTAGGCGAAATCTCTTACGGACGCTCAGTTTAAAGTCTTCTTTGGGATTGAGAAGCTCTACGAGTACCGTTGGTGGGAAACTAGATAATTGCGGTTTATCTTGTGTTTTCGATTGATTTGATTGACTAACGGTGGTTGAACTTTGATTGCACCTAGTTTGTTTATGCATGAGAATCTTCTCTTCTGATATAAGATTCACTCAAACTAGATCGAAGTTTCGACATGGATCTTTAGACTGTTGTTAGTGCTAAAGATGATCTTGTGATAATCCATTGTTAACAGACACCGTTCTATGCGTGATTGATCACAAGAGATTCAAGTTGTTGTGTGCAGGTGTTTATTGAAGATCTAAGAAGATTTGAAGACAAAGAAGATATTGAAGATTTCTGATTTGGGGTTCATAATCTTTGGTGTGTACAATACTTGTTTCGGTATAAGAGGATCCAACTATAATCAATTTATCCTTGTGGTAGATTGGATTGATTAGTTGTGTAGATTGGCATCAATACAATTCTTTGTGAAAGTATTGATTGCAAAATCTTAATAATTACCTTTGGTAGTTGAGAATAAGATATATCTCAGAACCCGACGAAGGAGTTTATGTTAAGATAAACAGAAGAGCCTTTGTCCGACTCACATCACTTGGTTGAATAGAGTTGATATAAACAGATTTGTTGTTCCTTTACTTTTTGGAATACGAACCAAAGGAATTGTTCCAAGTACGTGACTTATTCATAAGTAGAAGGCGTGGGAATACAGACGGAACTAGGTGAACTATAGGTTTATTTGCTTGGTCTTAACTATACGAAGTTAGGTTTAATTTTGTGTAGCGGCTTAATCCCGAGAGTATTCAATTTTGGGCAAGGTCCCGTGGTTTTTTATGCATTTGCGGTTTCCTCGTTAACAAAATCTTGCTGTGTCATTTACTTTATATTTCCGCATTATAACTTTTTTATTATAATTAAAGTAAATTACACAAACGTTAATTCCTATTTACTTGATAAGCAATTCTATTGTGCTTGGTTAAGTCCGAACCTTTTTATCAAGTAAACATACTTCGTTGTTGTATTGTCTAGATATCGTATCCATAGACGATCACACGAAGTGTGAACCTATTAGTTGTATGGTCTCGACTTAGTCCATAGACAATCACTTTCGGAGAAAGGACTTATAGGTAGGAAAAGTTTTAGCTTGAGGTATATTTGGTACCCTCGCTTTTTCACTTTGCGTGGAGTGTAATTGTGGAATATAGAAAGTAAAAGTATTTTTAATCTCTCAATGGCAAAAAAAATTAAGTTTCTTGTGAAACGTAGTAGAACATCATTGTCGATATGATTGAATTATTAGTAGTTTACTACCAATGACATATGGATTTTTAAAGCATTATATTAGAAGAAGTGAATTATATTGTGCGTTCAACGTCAATATAGGGAAAAAATGACACTTAAAGACTAAGTGGGAGTTCATGAAGTTGTATCACTTTATATTTGAAAAGATACATTGTGCTTAAAGTGATAATAGATATAACTCATTAGATATCAATTAACTATAAGGGGGGAGTACTTGTTAAAGTAATTATCTGTTGTTGTACGAATCTTTCAATGGAAGGTACTCAATGAACGCATGTAAAACCGTAAAAGCGCATGAAAATTTAAGAAATCAAGAAAGCATCATGGCATTTCAGCCGAAAGTTTTTATTCACTAAAGTCCATATTTATTTTAAAATTTTGTCTTTAAAAATTAAAATTAACAAATGGAGAGATAGTTAGAGTGAATACTCGGTTGAACCCACATACGTATGTAGTAGAGTTTTAGGAACTCCTAAGTTACTCTTGAAGCTTGGGTATTAAAAATATCACGATGACATAATTTTGAAAAACTTCATTAAAGGTTAACAACGAAGACTAGTTTTTCCTTTCAGATTATTTTTCCTTTTATCTATCTATTTATGAATCGGAGCAAAGTCGAAGACATTAATTTAAATACAAATAAGGATCACATTAAAAATAGGACAACAGAAAGAATCTAGTGATGTCTTGAATCTGAGTCTTGACTTGAATCTTTTCGAAAAAACAAATCAACTGGGAATAGTTCATTAAATAACTTTTCTTATTTGAGTTCAGCAACGTATTCAGCGAAGAAAGTTCCATAATTCTAATTTCACTTTAAATTCGCGAACATACTTTTATTAGTTCGAGAACTTGGTTGAAATCAGAAGTTTCTGAACTCCAATTTTGCTTTGAGCTCGAGAACCTAACTTAAATTTAAAGTTCCCGAATCCAAAATCACTATGAGTTCGTGGTCTAGTTTATGAGTTTGCGAACCTAATGAGATTTTGAAGTTCCTGAACTCCGGAACTTACTTGAGTTCGCGAAAGGTGCAATCTACAAAATTCTATTATTTTTTCCATGCGCTTTGCTTCGTTGATTTTCAATGCAAACGTTTCAAACGCTTACAAATTTCTATTCTTGGAGATTTTTTTTTAGGCAATTGTGCGATTTTGTTTTAGGCAATTTTCACTATGTATGCACATCATCTATTCTTACTAGTTAGAAGTTGTCTTTGGAAGTAATTCATTTTTCGAAATTTACTCAATGCCAAAAGAACCTGTTTCATCTCTCACAAACCTAATGGTAAAGAATCAGAAATCCAGGCCGCATTTACATTGATTTTTTGATTATTTATGGATGCAGGTGACCATGAAGTATTCTTCGTCTTCTTATCTTTTCTGCAAAGTTGTTAGTGACTTTTTTTTTCCTGGTCCAATAATCCACATGTCTTTGAATTTATTTAGCTAATTGTTGAGGGTTTTGATTAGTCCCTTGGAAAGTTTTATTACATATGGCTTTCCAGATAAACCCCATTTTTGTTGAAACCAATTCTAGTGAAATAATACTATTTGGAGCCTGAAACCAGTCTTTACAAATATCTACAATTTTAGTACTGTTGGATAAGTCGATATGAACAGGGTTTGGGCCTAATTCCTGAATAGCTTTAGCAAAAGAACAATGTAAAAAGAGGTGTTCAACCGTTTCTTCATGTTCTCCACAGAAAGTACATTTATGGTTGATATCCTTAATTATACCTTTCAGTTCTTAATTAGCAGATAAAGGATAAAGCATTTTGTAAACATTTCAACAAGAAGAGTCTAATCCTAGGTAATACTTCTAAATTCCATAGTGATTTCCAAAAGGCATCATCTTAGGTGATACATAGATTTCAAGGTGAAGTCTTTTGTATTTGTTAGTTTCCGTCTAAGATTATCCTTTTTCATAAAATTAGACCTATTCAAGAATAGGTTTATTTTACATATTTTATGTGTTATACTCTCATGGAAAGATGCATAAATTAAGGTTGCATTCCATTTTTTGTATTCATATCTATCAAATCAGCTACCAAAGTTAGATAGTTGTTGTTATTTGTTTTAAGAACTAAAAGTGATTCCCTTAGGTCTGGTATCCAATTATTGTTAGAGAATTGCTCGGTCGAACTTGCAAGCGTTGCTATCTCAAGCTTGTTTGTCAAGTTTAGTTGATCAAAACTATAAGTCATGATTTCTAGTCTACTTATAGCTATGTCTCGGATTAGGATATAATGTGTAGTTGAGCTTTAGACTTCACGGCGTTCATCGATTGAAGAAGAAGATCTACTGATGAGAGCTTGGAGGAACTTCATCAACAAAAGGTATGTGGAGACTAAAACTTATCTATCACTCAGAAGTCTATTCTATTATATCTCATAAGGAGACTAAGTCGTATAGATATATAGACTTTTATATTATACACATTTGATATTTCGAGCTGAGTTTAACTCGCTTATATATTTCTCGAAATATGTGCTGGAAGCTTTTTGCTTTAGCTGCGTTCATCATTATTCTTGACGAGTTTAGTTGGAAACAATTTATTTGTTGGAAACTAAATAATAAGTCAAAAGATGATCATGTGGAAATTGCCTTGAAACATCTTACGATTTGTGTGAGACAATCATTTCATGTCGACTTGGAAAGTTTCGTATTGATCATTCGATCACTTGAAAATTACTTATAAGCTAATGGTTTGTGTGAAACAGCCATTGTCGTCTTCTAAGGATGTTTCAATGATTGAAATGGGAGTTGAAACAAATACCTTTTTCTGGATACAACACAGTATCCATACCTAGTACGCAAACTGTTTTGGTATGATTCAGGTCCAGGAACATTGTTTGCATACCTATTATGTGAACGGTTTTAACTGTTAAAGCCCGGGAATCTTGTTTGCATACCTATTATGTGAACGGTTCTACCTGAGTTAGGTCTGGGATGGCTGTTTGCATACCAGTTTGCAAACCGCTGGACAATACCAAAGTCCGGAAGTTATAGTTTGCATACTAGTTTGCAAACTTAGTGGTTAAAGTTCTAAAATCGGTTAAGTATGATTCTCATACTCATGAACAAATACATTTATGAAATAAGTAATGCAATCTTTGCAAACCGTGGCTTAATGTTCACGAATTGATTCTTATATAAGTACTTTGTACGATTACGAATCAATCCGATTTTGTTTCAATTATTTCATATATATTTATATGAGATAGTGAACAATTGAACAACTCTATTTGAAACACAATTAAATTTATTTACTTATCTTTCATGATTGATTGATCATCATAGTTGATCTAGATGTGTTAGATGAATGTGGTTAAGACAAAAGTGTTCATATGGCTAACTTCGGTTAACTGTCATTGAGCCAACTCAATATACACATTTAGGTACAGTTACCCATATATGAATGAAGGTATATTTCATTTGTGCGTAACAAGCTAAGACCATCTAACGGTGGAGAGATATTGCTTTGGTTTTAAGCGAACTTATCTTGAATCTTAAATCAGTATTTCATCTAACGTTGAATATTGAATGCTTTGTTACTAAGCTATCTTAGATTTGATTGTAATCAAACCCTAATTTGAAAGACTATATAAGGGAGAACTCTAGCAACTGGAAAACCTAATCCCGACACTTTCATGTGTCCTACTTGTGACTAGATTCAATTCTCCTTTAACCTACGTTTTTCCGAAACCATTATAGGTTAACGACTTGAAGACTTCATTTGGGACTTGTGAAGCCATATCCAAATATTTTTTCTGTAGTTGCGTATTCTGATTTTACTTGTTCTATCGTATTGAGTACTATCTTCTCTAAGATTTTCTCGAGATTTATCTCCATTAGGTAAGATATAAAAAGTAATCACAGAGCTCTTCGTCTTATTCTTTGTGATTCCACAATAACTTCTTCTACTACCATATAGTTAAGTTATTGTGAGGTGATTGATATTTCTAGGCCGCTCTTCGGGAGTGTAAGACCGGATTATCAATTGGTTCTTGTTCACCTTGATTTATGAAAAGATGGAACAAAACTTCATAGGTACTTCTGTGGGAGACAGATTTATCTATCAGAATAGACTTATCTGTAGGAGACATATTTGTTTATAAGTGTTTGACTTTGGGGCGTAACAACTCTTAGTTGTGGGTGAGATCAGATAAGGGAATCAAGTGCGCAAAATCCGACGTGGTTCTAAAGGTGTAAGGAATGCGACTGTACCTTGATCGGTGTGAGACTTGGTTAGGGATCAACTACATTCCATTCCGAAGTTAACTTGTAGTAAGCTAGTGTCTGTAGCGGCTTAATACAGTGTGGTGTTCAAATCTGGACTAGGTCCCGGGGGTTTTATGCATTTGCGGTTTCCTCGTTAACACAATTTCTGGTGTGCGTGTGTTATTTCTTTTCCGCATTAATTTTTTTATATAATTGAAGTATCACAGGTTGTGCGTAGTTCAATCAATTGGTAAACCCTACCTTTGTTTGTTGGATATAAATTGATTGACACTTGGGCATTGGTCTTTGGTACCGTCCAAGTATTTCTTATATCAATCAGGTTCATAAATTTATATATGTTTGATTTGTTGATTGATTTGAGAAAAAAAAAAAAAGATATAACTCTTTGATATCTTTCTTGGATGAGATCGCTTTATAAGTTGGTGCTCTCGGAATAATATTGGAGTTAGTCCATACAGATTGTTGAACGAATTATTGGATGTGGTTGTTATGCCCCCGCTTTTTCAGTTATCATCCCATATGTTAATGCTTTTACCATCTCCTACTTCCCATATGCTATTTTGTTCTGTCATCTTCGAACCTTTACAGATGCATTTCCATATCCACGAACATCTATCAGGTGGTCACACTCTAAGAGGGGATTTGATTCTAAAATATTTAGGACCCATAGTTTGGGTCCAAAGAGAATTAGGTTCTTTTAACAACTTCCAAGCTACTTTTGCTATCAAATCTAAATTGAATTTTTGGGCATCTCTAAAGCCTAAACCTCTTTTACTCATTGGTTTACATAAACTGGTCCATGCCTTTGGACAATATCCTTTAGCATTGGGTTCGATACCCCACCAAAAATCTCTCTAAATATCATTAATTTTGTTAGTAATTTTCTTTGGTATGATGAAGAACCTCATCTGGAATGTTGCGATACTAGCTAAAACTGACTTATTCATAACCATTTTACTAGTTCGTGGAAGAACTTTGCTTTTCCATCCTAGAGATTTATGTTCCATCTTTTCTAATATGATTCCAAAAGTTTTTATTTTGGATTTATCTATGAATGTGCTCCTAGGTATGAGTCCTTATAATTTATATGTTTAATTTTTTAATAATTTTGATATCATTCTTTGATGTTTTTCCTAAACTTTCTTACTAAAAGATTTTTAATAATTTTGACATTATTATTTGATGTTTTCCTGAACTTTCTTACTAAAGGAGACTCCTGATTTTTCGAAATTAATTAATTGACCAGATGCTTTACTAAAAAGCTTTATTGTATTTATAACTTTTACATTTTACTAGGTCTTCCTTTACAAATAGGAGATAGTCACATGCAAAAAGCAAATGAGAGATATGACTACTTTTGGGGGTAATTTTACCCCATGGAGGACTTTTTTATCTTCTTGGGCTAACAACGACCCGAAGAAGATTTCCATATATATTATGAACAATCTGAAGATAAAGGGTCTCCCTGCCAAAGACCTCTAGATGGTTTAAATTATTTCCTTGGTGAAACATTCAATAGAGAAGGAGATATAATCTTTGTTATAATTTTAAAGCCAAAGTTTTAAAGTTTATAGGAGAAATTGTCTTTGGCAACCATTTTATAATTTAATCTTTGTTATAATTTTTTCTTCTTGAAAAAATGAATGATTTTGGGTCTTTGATACAACCATTTTTAGTAAGAGGAAGGCGAAAAATGAAAAGGAGATATAATTTTCTCTAGAAATGGTTTTATTCTATTTGTTATAATCTTTGTTATGACTTTGTAAATTGTATTACAGAGGCCAATTGGTGTAAATTTTCCTGGGTTTTTCAGGTGTTTAACTTTAGGGATTAGAAAGAGGTGGGTTTTATTTAAATCTAGGCTCGTTATTCTAGTTTGAAAAAAGTCTTGTATTGTTAGAAATAACTTGAGGTCCTACCGTTTCCCAATTATTTTTAAACAAAATTACCGGGAATCCATCTGGTACTGGAGATTTGTTAGGTTTCTTTTCTTTATAACTGAATAAATTTCCTCTTTTGATGGAATAAAGGAAATAGAAAGATTGTCATTGTCAGAAACACGAGAGGGAATATTTTCTAAGACTGATTCATGAAGAGAGTTATCTATGTTTACCTCAGTGAAGAGATTTTGGAAATATTCAGATAAAATTTCACTTATTTCATTTATATTATTGGTAACTATGTTTTGGTCATTTGTTAAGTATTCTATATTGTTCCATTTCCTTCTTCTTAGGGTGCCGGTATGAAGGTATTTCGTATTTTGATGTCCTAATTATATCATATTATCTCTAGATTGTTGTCTTGTTATCGCTTCCTGAGTATCATAAAGATATTCCAGTTGGTTTTCTTTTAAAACTCATTCTGTTTGCTCAAACATTCTTCTAGTTTTGATCCTTTCTATTTCTTTTATTAATCAGGAGATTTTTCCTACCTAGTTGACCAAAAATATTATTCTTCAAATCAGTTAACTTTTCTCCTAAATTTAAGTTGGATACTAAATAGATAGGTGAACTTTGCCCACAAGAATGATTCAAAGAGTTCTGGATGACTCTAATACAAGATACTTCTTTTTGCCAAGTAACGTAGAACTTAAAAATCCCCTCTTGTCTAGAGAATGCAGTATCAAGAGATAAAAGAATAATACAATGGTCAGACCCAATCGCCCCTAGGTGTGTTAGATTGGCATTTGGGAATTGAAGATTCCAGTCAACATTATGTACTGCTCTATCCAATCTTTCGTGAATTTTTTTGGTTCCCTTCCTATGATTATCCCGCGTAAATCATATCCCGAGTATCCAAGATTGTAAAGTCCCGCTCTTTCTAAAATTCTATGATAGTATTCACTGTCAGTTTTTTTAAAAGGTAAACCTCTTAGTTTTTCTGACTGGTCGAAGATCATGTTGTAATCTCCAATGGCTACCCAAAGCATTTTCTGACATTAACTTGAGCTCCAATTTCTTCTAAAAAATTCCCAGGCTATATTTCTATTGGATGGGTATGAAGTACCATAAAAACAGGTTAACACCCATTTGTTTGTGTCATAGTTTATTTTCACAATGATATTAATCATATTTATGTTCCATTACACTATGTCAAAGTAAAAACCGTATCGCGATGCTACTACTAATCATCCTGCTACTATAATGTGATAGTGTGGGTAATAAAACATCAAAACTTTAACGACATGTCTTTGTGCTTTTGTTCCGGATAAGAACAAGATTTCTGGTCTATGTTGTTGAATTAAAAAGTTAAGATGGTTTTGTGTCAAATGATTTCCACAGCCCTAGACACTCCATGCAAGAACTTTCATTTTAGGTGAATCCGTTTTAAACAATAAAATTAATTCAGGAAAATTGTCAAGAATGCAATAAAATAGCAGAAGTACTATTATAAGAGAGATTTATCTAGAATTATGAATAGTAGTAACTTCAATATAACACATATATAGTTTAGATTCTGACCAAAAACAATAGTTAAAATAATTTAAAGAGATTCAATTTGAGAGGAAACATGTGTTGCTTCTCGTTGCATTGATGAATGAGATAGATTGAACGGAACATGAAGATAAGCTTCTGATTTTTTCTGTTGTTTTTTCAGATTAGATCTGTATTGATCAATTTTAAGACGGAGCCGTTATCAGTAAAGATAGAGGAAATATTATCGCAATAAGAAGAGATTGAGAATTCAGGGATAGAAATCTTGAAAACTAATTTCTGATTACAACATGGAAGGTATGAGACTGACATATCTAAACTAATTTGTGGGGGATTAAAATAGGTTTTAAGGGTTCTAAAGACGGATGGAACATAATGAACTGAAAGTGGAGATTCAAAGTTGTCCTTAGCATTTTCATAAGATGAAAATGATAATCTTCTCCCTGATATTGATATTGGAGACAACGAACTAGTTTTAACTAAATCCGGATTTGCTATATCATGTCTGTAACCGGAACCGATTATAATGCACTAGTTCTAACTGTTTCGATAACTCGGATCGTTTCAAAGTTAATGGAACAGGTCTAAATGGGTAGGTTAATAGGATATGGTATAAATTTATCCAAATCATTGAAAGGGAAGGTGCGCTTACCTAAAATAGAATCTGTTCTAAATGGCATATCAGAATCCAGATCTAAAGCTTGATAGATATCTGAAGAAGCTACCATTTCAGTAGAGATCATCAAAAGTTGTCTGAGCTTCAAAAAGTTTCATATGCCTCCAAGAATCCCGGGATAGCCATGTATTCATCCATTGAATTTGTGTTTCCATGACAGTCTACCTTTTTGAGATTCCAAATTTGCATTAATTAGAACATTATTTACAAAAAACAGATCATCTCCTCTGAAGGGAGAGTCGACATAGATATCATAAATATCCTCCAGAGGTATTATCTGCAAAATATCACAACTATTTTCCTTGTGCCCAAGTCTCAGACAATGGTAACAAAATTTGGAGAGAAGGTTAATGTAATTAAAATATCTATATAACTGGGTATTTATACACTTTCACTAACAATTTATTTATGTGTGGTTTCTCAATATTCACACAAACTAATACTCTTGGACTAAAAATCCAGAAAAGAGGTGTTGATGGTGGTTTTTAGTTCAGGGCTAAATTTGTAAAACCTCGCATTTAATGTGCCGTCACTCTGCAAAGAAACGAAGCCATGTAAGAGTGATGAGTGTTCAACCTCTTCACTGGCGCATTTATCGAGCAACTCAATATATTCACATGAAATTTATCCAGAATGGTGCATGTAGCAACAATCCCAGATATTCTGTAAATTTTGGCACCTTGCATGTATTATTCAGTTAATATAAGTTTCTTTGAATGCTTTTTGTGCTATGTTCCCCGGATGAACCCTTAATATTGATATGGCATGACAATTTGGGTTCACTCGCAGCAGAGTAGCACGAATTTCCAAGTATCAAGGTTTAGGTCCTTGCATAAAGTATTCAATCGGAAAGCATACTGCTCTCTGGCAATAAACTTAAAGAACTCTCTGTCAACACATAGAATTCAATCAATTTTGTGATAATTCACAAGATTCAGATATTACCCTGACTAATTTGCAAAAATTAGGGTTTTGCGCCCTGCGCAATATATTAGACCTCTTCTGTCGAAACTAAGCCTAGGCGAACTAGGCAATTAATCCGCCATGGATTAGTAGGTGCAAAATCCTACCCACAATCAGAAAACAAGGAATAAAAGGAGCCACGGAATAGGAGCATCAACAAAGGGAGGTGTGGCCATGTCATAGGACAGCTGGCGCCGCTTACAAGTGGCCACACCCCATGCTTCTCGAACCGGCCCCTATTTCCCATCGACCAATCAGGTCGCCTTAAACCCGCCACACGCACATGAGTTGTTGTTGGGCCCATACTTGTCGGCCCTATTTCCTTCGACCAATCAGGTCGCTTTAAATCTGCCACACGCACACTAGAAGTGTGGCCACACCTATGCTTGGTCGGCCCCCTCTTTTTAATCGACCAATCAGGTCGCTCTAAACCTGCCACAGTATCAAAAGAGGCAAAGTTGCGCCAGATGGTCACAATGCCAAATTGGCTTTCCAAAGTCGCGCCAATACGTTAGTTGGCATGCCAAACATGTCAAACGTGCATGCCAAACGTGTCATTCCGCTCCGGCATACTAGTGACATGTCGAACATGCCATGCCTCTCCAAAACGCTAATTGGCATGCCCACCATGCCAAACGTGCCACTTTGCCACAGAAGCATGCCGAACGTGGCAACGTACCATAAATAGCGCGCCAACGTGCTAACCCACTTCTTATTCGTGGCCAACCGCCATAACATATTCAAATTAAGGTATTCTAAACACGGCACTGCCTTAGTGGCGTTAGTCGAAACCCTAATTTCCAGTCGTGACCCAATTATGCTACTTTGGCCCTACAACATGCCATGATCCATGTAGGACCTGCCAAACCCTAAAAACGGCGCCATTCTATAATCACCCGTGGCCATCCTTGCATCTGTGGTTATTCTCATATTATGGCCAGCCATAATTCCTTTAATGTGGCCATGCCACCGATTGCATAAGGCGTCACCGTGTCGCGGCCATGCCGCACACGCTAATTAGGGTTTCGATATGCCAAACTCTAATTTAGCTAAAGTTGCCACGCCAACTAAGTCAAGTAATTCTCCTAAGGCCTTAAGTTTGATATAGCAACAGGGCCAATGTTGCCGGAGCCATATTTGGGTCTAACACCAATATGCCAAAAAAGCTGCCATGGCTACGCCAGGCGCCACTATGCCACTGGAATGCCGCTATTTGCCACTACACCATTGGCATGTGCCAATGACGCCTCTGTGCCATCGGGCACTAACAGAATGTGGCCATAATCAATGGCCACCCTTTCTCATGAGATACGATCTCAGCTGTCCAAATTCGCCACAAAATTGACAGGCATGTGGCAAGTTTTGGGCGACCAACTAAGACAAGCCAAATAGCATCACGTGTTATTCTCCTGTGGCAGGTCTCCTAACTTTGACTTTCCATACATAGCAACTTGCTACATGTTTTCCATGAAAACACTCGAGACATCAAACATGTCACAAATTGGGGGATGCTCATCAGGGTATTGATCTGGCGGTTTACAGCGTGCGGCGTGCAACACGGCCATTATAAGAAAGTGTCAGAAAGCAGGGCAGTTAGTGGTGGCAAGAAGTAGTGGGTGTAAACTAACCAGTTTCTTCCATAGTGGGAACGTGGTTTCTGACAGTTACACATAACCCCACTTCCCCATCACTCAATCACTCCTACTTTCTACGAGATCAGGGTGCGTTCAATATGACTTGTATAATAGGTTTTACCTATTTCGACCAGACAACAAGTTTTGGTGAGAACAGCAACACAATATCCATAAAAATACCAAAGAATTGATAACTTTCATTCTGCAAGCCAGTTCCAAATTCTGATACAAGTCATAAAATAGCCACACCTTCAGAATTAACCATTCTAGTCTCAACACCTTCTTCGCTTCCCTCCCTAAGACCAACCCTTCTCCTTCACTTTGTGACCGAAGCAAGACTGGAACATCCATTTCTTGGTTTAGTTCAGGATTGTACAGATTGATCTCTCGAATCTAAAGTACTCTCGTGCAGTGCATTTGTTTTAGGTTTAGGTTTGTTTCTCATCCACACACCCAAATTTACCAAAACCAACAGAAACAGTTTTTACCCATAAACAACTTGCGACCACAGTGGGATATTAAATCTCTCGGTTGCAAATTCAATTCTCAATCTCATTTTTATCCCAATTGGTCTTAGGCTTAATTCAATCATTAACTAAAGCCTGTTTCAATCAAAGGTTCCAACTTCCAGATGTATTCGGGTCATTCAAACCTTTCAAGAGAAGTGAATAGCCGAAATCCACCCACCATGGAGGGCATGATAAAAATTCTAGAGGATATGGATGCAAACCAAGTTGATATTATCAGTCGAAAAAATGAAACGCTTCGTATCCTAAAAAGTATGATAAGTCGATTTTGGAAAGAATCAACGAGTAAGATCTCGCAAATTTCCAGAATGATACGAAGGACGTTCAATATTTGGCTAAGGCTTGTACTTCTACCAATGAAGATACCAACAGATCACGTAGCCATGTTATACAAGAACAGAAGAAGAACATCCAATTGGATTCCGCCAGAGAGCCAAGACCATTTCACAAAACCAAGGAAGGAGATTTTCCAGGTGTGTCACATTGTCTATAGGACAAGGGTAAAGAGCCATCTTATGAAGCTTTGTTGGAAAACATCTATCTCCAAACTCTCGCGGAGGTTCAAGGAGTCGTCCAACAGTCTGCGGCCACGACTACTTTACTCAAGAGAAAGGCACCTGAAGAGGGGGAAATCTTCCAAGACGCCTATGGAAACGAACAATATCCAGTCCAACCACCATGTGTTGCTGCCACTGACGCGGATACCTCAAGAGAAATTACCCTTCAACAATATGGTTGAAGTAAACAGTCCGCTCATGAATCAACGATTGCCCAATCGTCAAAACCTCCTCAGAAAAGAGCTTTACACCAAAGCCTGCCAGAACTTCCACCATGACAACCGTTGATGCAAGAGAAACTAGACCCAGAATATCCACGTTTCCCATTCCTATCAGAAAGGTCTTGGAGTTACTGGAAATTTGGGTGCGAGAGAGGGTGGTACAACTACCCTCGGTATGGCGTCCACCAACTAATCAATAGATGCTAGATCCAGGATATTGCTATTATCACAGATTCATCCATCATCCTACCAGTGAATGCAATGCTCTGAAGCGCATCGTCCAAGAAAAGATAGATTCAGGGGAATTGCGCCTGGGGACTAAAGATTCTTCGTCTTTTCGCGGATCGGCATAAAGATGTTACACAGACAATAAAGGACGACTGGGGACTTCTCGCGGCCAGGATAGCGTCACACAATAAACTCGGGTTTGCTCTTGAAGATCCAGGTTGTTGAAGGACCCTTAAATGGGTAAGATTTGTTGAACATTATTTGCGTAACTTACATTTTGAATATACTGGAAATCTGACACAGGCGTCGGTTCCATGTTGACGACAAAAGCCAATAACCCCAGTTGTTCTAAGATTTCATACCATTCCCATATCTCTCTTTTTCATGCAATACTTATTATTCTCCAAAATGGTTGCACTACTTGCATTCGGGATTTGGATTCTAACATATTAGTTAATTCAAGTACCATTGCTTTCAGAAAGTTACTCACAAAACCATTCCAAAAATAAACCAATTCAAAATTCTTATAAAACAGTCATCTATCAATCCGAAAAACTAGAAAATCAAACCATAAAACAGGCGTCTCTTGCCTTTCAAAAAAAAAAAAACCTAAAAGAGGAGGTTCAGAAAAATAAAAGCATTCAAGGGAAATTGTCCAACAACAACCCATTCTTCTTGGAGAAAGCATCCTTCATGTTTTGAAGAGCATCCTGCTTCAACTTCAACTCCCGGGATAACCTCTCGATTTCCGCCTCCTGCTGGTTAATGAAATCCGCGGAAGGAACTCCAGCCATTTCAGTTTGCAACTTTTGGATTTTGGAAAATCCTTCACAGAACCAGGAGGCGTTAAACTCGAAGTTCACACACACGTCCCGATGGAATTCCTAGCTTTTGATTACATCTCCAGAAATAGTGTGTCCAGTCACACTGCACATGTCATGGATTGAAGATAAGGTTTCCTCCATACGCTTAACCAATGCAAAGCGACTATCAACCTTCCTGGTCGTGGAAATGTGCCCATACCTTCTCCATATCTTGGTATATAGCTTCGCATACTTCACTGGCACACTGAATCCTCCAATCAACACGTGACCCTCAAAAGGAGCCTCAAATGAAGGATCAAAAACGACACCTGCGGCTGGATGTGCGACTAGCAAAGATTCCTTGGGAACAATCACGCCCGTCGCCACGACAAAGTTTTTCACCATTGGAGACACAACAACACCTTTATGACGATCAACCTCCATCTCTAGATTACCAGCGGGTACGGTTTCCATGATTGGAGACACAGTTACATCTTCATTGCCGTGAATCTCCATCTCAGAGTTATTTTTAGAAGCGGCCTCTTCATGGAAATATCACCAATTGTATATTTATTTGGTATAAATAAATGGTCCAAGAGGAAAACGTGTGGGAGACTCACCGATTTATATGTGGGCCCACTGGGACTTGAAGAAGACTCGTTGCTACGCTGTGAAGTACTTTTCCCATCACCGTCGGATCCTGAGCTTTCTTCTTCTTCACCTTCCTCTTAACTGTCAAGGGGCTCAGTATCGCCGGATTTTTGTTCAGAAGGTACCCTTTTCTGGACACGTGGAAGCCTGGTGAAGGCGTTTACCTTGTTAAGACCTTGAGTCAAAAGGGGAAGAGATTTTCATTGGCGACAATTCAGCCAAATCAAGAATAAAATCATACGTACTTGCATGTTAGAAGAGCTGAAGGTCACAAGAGCCGTGGAAGCCGATCGGATGCCGCCCGCACGATTTTTCGACCTTCGCTCTTTTCCCTGGCGACTGTCAGATTTCCGATTACCCGAAGAAAGCAACCTCAGCAATCCATGTTTTGCCAGAACTTTATAAGAGGGCTTAGCGCGTGGAACTGTCACAACATCCTGCACAAATTGATGAATATCGAGGAACTCTTCCTGCCAGAAAACATTATATTTGGAGGTTGTCACCGGTTTTCGTTCTGGGAGCAGAAAGGGGAGGCTTTTATGGAACGCAAAGATACGGCTATTGAAAACGGCTGGCAACAGTTCTTTTGGAGCCGTGAATGGACGGCGAAACGGAACCCCCTGATCAAAACCCATATGACGAGCGTCCCTGTCAATGTTGTAAGGAACCACTTCACAAGATCCTCTGAAAAAAGATGTCACATATCCAGGAATGCAGCTTCGCATAAACACAGTTTCTCCAATGATCATATTCTCTTCGGCAGAATGCAACATCATGTTCGAGGCAGAAGCAAAAGTGTTCGGCTGAACTATAGACATGTGGATTGGAGACCAAGGACGAAATTCAACTGCATGCGCGTTGTCAAGAAAATCAATGAGCTTTGAGCCAGGTTTTGGACGCCTCTCCAACCAACGGAGTATCCTAGAGCCGCCATATGTATCAGGAAATGAGGTTTTCGGTTTAGGAGCGTAATCTTTGAAATGCTCCCACAACCTTGCTTGGAAAAAGGCGACATGGACATACGAGTTTACTTTCATATACCCATTAGAGACATACATGTCTGTTGCTAAGTGATCCAGATGGGTGTACAAAGAGCCAAGGAACAAACTGCCGATGGGAAAAGCAACGCCTTTAGCTAATTTGATGGTGAATTTGATGAGCTTCTGCCTTATCTCCTTCTTGCCAGAGCCATCATCAAAAATATCCCTAGATAACCACAGAGCTAAAAATACAGCAACATGGAGTGTATCATCCAGCACCTGATCCGACTCTGGATCATCAGGGAACCATTCGGACACCCACTAGTTATAGAACCACTTTTCCTCATAATACTTCCGAACATATTCTGTTGATTTCGTGACCAAAGTAGCATGCATTTCTTCTTCTTCCTCAGTCAAGATGACGTCAAGATTCCCCATTATTGGAAGACTCAACAGAACGGCTACGCTTTCCAAAGTAATGGTCATCTCACCCCATCTACATATAGCCGTGTGAGTTTCCGGACACCATCTGGAGATGAAAGTAATCAAACATGCAACATCTTTTCTGATTTGAAGTGTCGCAGATGCCATGACAGCATTCATGATTTACGCCCCAGTCAGATTATCCTTTACATGATCTTGGCTTATCATGAATTTCATCCATTTATCATAAGAGCGCAATGGACTATAACAAATTTTGAAGTCTATGGGAGAAGCCAGGTACTCTTTCTTCTAAAGGCAAAACCTCATTATACGCCCTGGATAGACCGATTGAACTTCTCCTTCATTCTCTGAATCAGTCAGAAGGGTTGCCACGAATTTGGGATGGGTCCTTGTAACTGTAGAAGACTTTGTAAAGAACTCATCATCCGTGTTCGGCTTGGAGTTTTTAGCATTTCTCGATGCGGCCGCAGAACTGCTTTCAGGTGATATCTTAACAAAATTCCTTATGCTGCTTTTACTTTTGAAGTAACATCAACGGAGCAAAACAGAAAAGTTACTACTTTGAAGAAAACCATACATGAAGATTTTGTCAAAAAAAAAAAAAATTGGGTACAATGATTAAGAGCCGACAACAAATTTACTACGGGAAATTTTTCTTTGGCCACATGTCACGGCACTCACGTCCAAAGGGAATGGGAAATGATGCTCGCTCAAGCAAATACTTTCCGCGGAAAAATATGTTCTTGGTAAAAACCGTGTCTTGCCGCGGTAATGGCGCTCACGGCCAAACAATAAAAAAAAAGACGACAAAGCTAGGTTTATGAAGAAAGGAATCAACGACGGCCACCCGCCCATGCGTGCTTGCTTTGCCTAATAGTTGGCTTTGTTGTTATTAATGATGTGGCTAACGCTACTACAATACTACTAGCAAGGAGGAATCATTCTCATTGAAGTGTTTTGAAAGTTCACGGAAGGCATGCCTATGGCTAGGGTTTACACCAACACCGAAACAAAATAGAAGAAGCGTTGGGATACACACCTGAAATATGCTTGCCTGCTTTTACTGTTGTTGTTCCTTCCAACGCTCACGAATGATGCACCTTTGCTGCTAACACGTAGACACGGAAACGAAGCCAAAGCAAATGATACTACATTAAAAGAAGATGGGCAACGCCTTTTATATGTGCATAGAGTTTTTGGAGTTTGATTAGAACAAGGTTTCCCTTTTGAGCCACGCACGGAAGAAGGCAGCTGGGCCCATGGTGTTGACGTTCCACGGAGCCAATCTCCACGGACAAGCCAGCACCACGCCAAACGCTCCATGCCATCAACACCCTGTAGCCGAGCCAGAAGTACGCTAACGCTCCTAGCCACCAGCGCAAGGATCGTAGGCCACCCGTGTAAGGATATTTCTATAAATATAGAAATATCCTGTGGGCCCATGTAATAACTTTGGTTAATTAAGAATATTGCTAAATATTTCGGTTACCATTCTAGGGGATTAATTCCTATTATCTCTTCTTTGATGGACTACGAGATCTAAGGCTATACTAAAACCCTAGGAACTTGGTCCTCTCTCTACCTATGAAAGGGAAAACAATAACCATCCCTATTGTATCCAAGGAATTAACAACTCATTACGGTTAAGGTCAAGAGAGAGAAACCAAGACCTCCACAAGGTATTATCGCTGCTCCAGGTTGATCGATCACAGACTAAGGATTAACGCTATAAGGTATTCCATATAAACTAATATTTGTGTATTTGATTATGTGATTATCATGAAGTTCAACGATCCTAAATTAAGTATCTATAAAAATTAAAACTTATAGTTGGCATCTAGAGCTTGTGTTTAGAACTCATGATCGTCCGTTAATCATATGCAATAATAAAATAAAATTGGGTTTGATATTTTTTTTTTCCCTTCTGTGAACATAATCGTTCTTATGGAATTGCATTACTTTTCACATCTAACTATCTTGACCCATATCATGCTCACACTTCATGTTCATGTGTGATTTTTTTTATTATCTCATCAAAATCAAATCAGTTGAAAATTATGGTATAATGTACAATTTAAGATCCTATGGCCATTATCACTTATGATTTTCTTTTATACTTTTATATATTACTCTCTCTTAATTTTGGAAGAAAATTTGTTTCAACATTAATGACCTACTTAATTTTGGAGGAAAATATATTTTAATTTAATGCTAATGTCCTACCCTTTATTTTATGTAAATAAATTAACATTTTTTTGCTTAATGAGTTTATTTTTGGCCTGATGATTTTATTTTTGGCATGTAAATAATAGAATAAAATCATTGTAAGAATATTATTTTTAATAAATGGCATATAATGAGCATATGAGGTAATAATGAACGTAATAATGATGATAAATGAAATGGAATAATGTCGACATCATGTAGTCATAAACATGCATAATTGTTTCACTAAAGTCCATATTTTCTACTTGCCTTGTATGTGAAAGGGAGGTAAATTGGAGATATGATATAAACGAGGAAATATTTATTAGGAATTATATCTTTATGGCATGAATATTTTCATCACGTGAATGGTTATTAAGACATTAAAATTGGAAACATTAATATTTTCTTTTGGCATGTATACGTGTTAGTTACTATTAAGATAATGAGACAATATTAATTTTTAAAACTAATTAAACCAATTTTTATTGTAAAATTAATTTACGCTTCCGCCTTATCGAAACAATAAAATGAATTTTTTAATCGGGTTTCATTATAAATTTTATGATCAAAACCATTTTTTGACACCATTAAATTTGTGTGTGCATTATGATATGGTTTGTGTGCTTGTGCGTTATGGTATAGTTTCTCTCACATTATTGTTTTTCTTTAAATTTTATGGGGATTATACTTAAAATTATTATTGGACTCTTTAGTTATCACCACAGTGATACTAGAGTGTTATATCTCATATAATCATAATGTCATTATAAGCATGAATTTGCAAATCGTAAAGTGTAGGTTTTGCGATTATCGACATCATGTGATAATGACATTATTTTAGTTGATTGGCTATCACCACGGTGATGTCAAATCACTTTTGGTCATGATCACAATTTTGTCAAATGCTTGTAATATTGTTTTTCTTAAATATATTAGAACAGAATTTACCCACAGGAAATTGGAGTTCATTTATTTAAGAAAACATTGACTGATATGATTTTGATCATACATTATGGATATGAACTGATTTGAATCTTGAGGGTGTCTTGTGTCATTATGTTTCACTTTTCTCCCAATTTTGATGAAAATTTCAATTGTACGTATAAAATTATTGTGCTTAAGATTCTTAGGTCATAATTCTTTAGTTATCACCACGTTGATACTAGAGTGTTTTATCTTAGCAATAATAATAATTTTATTGTAAGCACGAATACGCTAAGCCAGTAAAGGCAAGGTTTAGTAGTTATTATGGCATTATTTGAGTTGTTTAGCTATCACCACAAAGTGATTTCAAATAATTTTTCCAATCATAATCGTTATCATGTCAAGTACTTATAATATTGTTTTTCTTAAATGTATTAGAACAACAATTACCCACAGGTAATTGTAGCTCACATGTTTAAGATAACAATGAAGTGTACAATATCTGATCATACATTATGGTAATAAATAATCGGCACATGATTTTACGTTATTTCTTAAAAGTGCATAAAAGAAAATTTACATAAATTAACTCATTATCGAGTTGAGTAACCTATTACGATTTTTTGATATTTTTATGAATATTTTTATTATGTTGGCAAAACTTATTGCATCCTCTATGGAAATTGAGGTTTTATTTTTTGATAAATCTCATATTTGTGAAAATGATATTCATTGACTATTTAACACCTTTCATATTAATTCATCATATATCCGTTATTTATCATGATCTTTAAGTTTATATCATATTTAAATGCGCGATGCATCAAAGAATTTTTCTTCAACGAAATTTTATTATTGAATTATATTTATAGACTTGCTTCATGCTCGATTTTGGTTTAAGAAAAAATTCATTATGTTTGGATATTTTTCGAGTATAGGGTGTTGATATTTTTTCACAATTTATGTATGGCATGCTTTTGAATAAATGTTCGTGATTGATGTTTTAGGGTTACTCATTATTGTTTATAAGCGACTAAATTTATGATCAGATCAAGTATGTCCATATCTTTGAGTAGGACTGTGCAATATCACAAGAAAAGTTAGTGTGATATTTGCAATTGTACATGTTTTTGGATAGTTTAGTTATCACCACTGATGCTATGCTCTTATCTGGTAAGTGTTGTATATTTTGGGTCATCTTAGTTTGATTTAACTATTAGAACAATGCTGCTCACAAGTAGTTTTGGTTCACAAATTCAAACAAGCATTAAAGTTATCTAAATGTTTCATATACATGTGAAATAATAGCCACCCACAGGTGACTACAACTCACATTATATTAGGTTGAACATATTTAGAATTATTGGAGTTTGTTAGTACATTTAGGACGTGAGTTGCCCACAGGTGATTTTAGTTGTGGTATTAAACAAACATAATGTTGTGTGTATGAGAAGGTAAAATATGTACTAATGTTTCTCATGTCTCACATTGTTCCTTGATAAGGTTTTACCCACAGGAGAATCTTATTGAAGGTATGTAACTATTGTAAGCTTAATTGTCATTTATCTCTATTATAAATTTTGATTTTGTTCTTATTAATTGTATATTATGATTATTCTCGTAGACTTTTAATGGTCCAATTTTTGGAAGATAAAATTGTTTATCACGATGATTTTTCGCGTTCGTGGTAAATCTATCGATTGCATTATGAATCTCAATCCATGGATGTTTTATCGAACATTCATTATTGAAATTGAGAGGCAATTATAGATAGAGTGAAAATCATAAAGTCTAACAAAGGTGGTGAATATTGTGAAAGGTATGAAAAACAGGATAATATCCTAAATCTTTTGCATAATATCTTCAAAAGTTTGGAATCGTTGCTCAATACACAAGGCCAACGTATCCTTGGCATAATAGTGTATATCAAAAGGCTAAATCATACTTTTATGAAAATGGTTAGAAGCATGATGAGCCATGCATAATGGCTATACATTTATGGATGTTTGTTCTTTCTGCAACTGTGTAATTTAAATAGATTTCCAGTAAAGAAGTTTCAAAGACACACTTTGGAATAGAAAGGTTAGAAACCTAGTTTAAATCACCTTTAAGTTATGGTTGTTTAGTTGGAAGTGAGGGCTTACATTCCAAAGAATTAAAATTGGATTTGAAAACTATTATTGGTTCATTGGTTTTCCTAAATGATCCAAATGGTATTCCTTAACGTTCTAACCGTAGTATGAGACTTATTGAGACCGAAAATATAAATTTGTTATGATGGCATAATCAGTGGGAGTACGTGGATATATCTGTTCAAGAAATCATGATAATGATCCCTTTATTTTAGATTTCTATGGATATTGTGAATCTTCTCATTATCAGAATGTTAGATAATGAAAGACCACAAATTACTGATCCAATACTCCATAATATAACTACTGCCAATAAAGAATTTTTTTTGATAACAACATGAACCAGCATTAAGAAGATCTCAACAGAGATTATAAGAAAGTTATTCATGTTGTTTCAGTGATTTTCTTACAAGAATTTATTACATTTTGATATGGAATGGCAAAGACTCGGTTTTAGGTTCACAAATATTATGTGTAATAATTTTGATTAATGGATTGATGCTATGTGAGCAAAAAATCATTGGTTGAAATTCAAGTCTCGGATATTGTTTAATTGCTCGAAAGACACAAATCAGTTGTATGAAAGTGGGTCTTTCTGACCTAATCTGATTTGTAATAGCAATTTTAAACGGTATAAAGCAAGACTTATTTCCAAAGATTTTACTCGAAATGACGCATTGATTATAAATAAGTTTTCTCTCGTGTCAAAGAAAGACTTATTCTTAATTATCATAGTATTATTAGTAGCTCAAGATGACCTAAGAGTTGCATTAATTAAATGTGAAAATAGCCTTTATTAATGAGAAATTTTAGTCTACAAATTTTAAAAATCAAAGTATGAAATTTAAGCAGCCTCCCATAATGGTATATGAAATTCAACAAAACTATAAATGTTTCAAGTTTTGGATGAAATTATTACGAGTTTATGCATATACCTCAAGATCGGTGGGAGAAATTCATACTCTTGGTCTTGTATGTTAAGACATACTACCTACGAGTAGTGATCTTGACTTTATGCATATCTCTATATTTTTTGAAATAAAGGATATCAATGAAGCTTACCATATGATAGTAATATCATATGGATTACTAAAGCTCTCATATAAGGCATATATCGAATATTCAAGGAATTTTGAGATAATAACATATTGAACAGATTTTATTTCATGTTGGATAGAAGATATAAATTTAATCTTCATTATGTCTTAATTTCGATATGAAACTTATAACAAGTTGTTAATATGTTAACTAATTGCCTAAAGAATCGAAGAACAAATTACGAAAGCTATCAAGAATTTTGAGATACTATTTTAACTTATGTCTTATAATTAGTTAGCAAACCCAACAAGAGTTGATTGGGTTTTCAGACTTCAATTTTTGTGGATGTACGGATTTTATAAAGGAAGAATCCATTAATCCTAGTCCCACAATTGAGTTTGAATATTTATGACTCATGATACTTAGAGACTTAAGGTTTGTCTCTACATTCTTTGAAATTTATCATCTTAGCTTCGCAAAGATTAAAGCAAGATATGATACAAAAGGAACAAAACACATGAACCTTGAGTATATATGCGTGAATTAGGAAATTCTGGGAACAATAGTTGTTCATTTACCGCTTAAGCACAATTGCATTCAGAGATGCACTTAATGAACAATTACCTTTTAAGACCTCTTAAGAAAAGATTAAAATCTTAGGTCTCAGGGAGTAATTGATTATTGAATTCACTAATTTATGTGCTTATTTTTGAAAACTAATTGAGCTCTTAATAATGTACTTCAATTTATTTATGTATCCATATTTAGTATACACTTATGTGAATGGATGAATGTTAACGAAATTGTCTTTCTTTTGAAGACATAACCGGACCATTATGATATCCCCATTTAAGGCCTGATTAAGTAAGTTGCTTGTGTTGTGGTACATGGAAGGAACATGTTGATAACATGACAATGTGCCACCGCCATGACTCGCATAATGATTTGCTTGGTTAAGGTATTACGTTTAACCATTAAATTTGTTTAGCAATTATGCGCGCTTATGTTTTTTATATAATTAACTTAGTTAAATAAGTTATCACATGGACCAGTGGGAGAATGTAAGAATATTTCTATAAATATAGAAATATCCTGTGGGCCCATGTAATAACTTTGGTTAATTAAGAATATTGCTAAATATTTCTGTTACCATTCTAGGGATTAATTCCTATTATCTCTTCTTTGATGGACGGTCGAGATCTAAGGCTATACTAAAACCCTAGGAACTTGGTCCTCTCTCTACCTATGAAAGGGAAAACAATAACCATCCCTATTGTATCCAAGGAATTAACAACTCATTACGGTTAAGGTCAAGAGAGAGAAACCAAGACCTCCACAAGGTATTATCGCGCTCCCGGGTTGATCGATCACGGACTAAGGATTAACGCTATAAGGTATTCCATATAAACTAATCTTTGTGTATTTGATTATGTGATTATCATGAAGTTCAACGATCCTAAATTAAGTATCTAT